>JAVJAQ010001407.1:0-10764 GCA_032362365.1 Zygogramma bicolorata
ACATTCTAAATATCTTTCATTGTTGTGTAGCGTTTATAAAAACCTACTGTATTTTTTTGCTTTCTATATTTTCCAAGAATATTTTATAAACCGTTGACAACTTTCGTGCAGAACTGGCAACCCAGTTTACACCTGCTTGTCCTGCTGAAATTCGTCCCACAATATTATTGGGATGAGATATTTTTCTCATCGAAAATAAAATGAATTCTATTCCTAATTTACGATAACCTATAGGGGTCGGATAGAAAAATTGTTTCGTTCATTTTTTAATGTTGAGGAAATGGATATTCATTCATCTCTCTCTTGTTTATGTAGATTGTAATTTTTTTATCATTCGGTCCAAATCGGATTCTTTCTCGGGTGACATTCCAGCAGATGAGAGAAACCGAAAGTCGTAAAAATGAGGCGTTGCCATACCTATTATGAGAATTCCTCGGAGTTGCTCGGTAGGCGATTTTGGCTCACCTGCGAGAGGTGGAAAATTGGTTTTTGACCGCAGGAGGTCAGTTCTCTGATGGGTTCCGAGAGGGATTTGTAAAGTGGTGAGCTGCATGGTGCGATTTTCATCAATCTGATCGAAAACGTTTTCGGATATAACTTCTGCTTCTGATTGCTGAGATTTCCATGAGAGGCTGCACTACCCACAGATTGTGCTGAAAACCACCACTTCTTCAGAAAAAACGAGTGACGCCATTTCACTCTGCTCTTTTTGCTGGTTTAAGTAACCCTTCTTCAAGGAAGGTAAGAATGTCAATATATGAATATCTTTTCATTGGTTTTCCCTTTATTCAGAGATACTTTTCCAACAAGGATTTTTTTTATAGGGTTTAATGGAGAGGCTGTCAAGATAAGTTTTTTTTTGGAGTTTCTTCAACTGGGATTTTTTGGAGAAGTGCTTTTCTACTTCGATAGAGTTCAACGTTTTTTTGGGTTTCCGCAAGGAAATGATATTTTCCTTCCACGCTAGGTTGTGTATATACCTTGCTCCATCCACGTCAATTGTCCACGTCCATGCGAAGTCCACGTCCATTCTTTGTCAGAAAAAGACGTACTCCATTGATGTGCTACACCTGACCAGATAAAGGAAAATTGCAGCTTCTTCCACCATCAAGCGAGAAAGATTATCAGGCAAATGCATACACTTTATCAGTCATTTTTTTTATCGCGTATTATTTAATGGTCAATATTGAAGGTACTGAATCATTTTACTATATCAAATATCTATAATAATTTCATCTAGTTATTACGAACGGATCATATTCCTTGTATTTGACTGAAAACTATATTCTTCTTTTACTTTCTCGTTGACTGAGAATTATTCCCAGATTGATGCAAATGATAATACTTGCTTAACATTCTTATATGAGGTTGATGTATATAACGTTATGTGAACCTAAGCTGAGTATACTCTGGTAAGGTGGTAATATTACAATCTGTATACACAATCCTTCACAGGTGATATTCTGTTACAATTAACTTGATTCCTCGCTTGATTTATTACGTTTCTTTATCTGAACCTGGAGCTAAAATTGTTTCCAAAGATCGAGGCCATACATTTACCATTTGAATTTTTATATAAGTACCTCATTAAAAGTTACATTTGGAGTGCATATCTGAATTTATTTTCTACCCTCCGTTCAATTCCATAGCCAGTGTTTGTGAATATTATACCGAGTCTCAGAAGATATCAGAACTCATTTTTGCTGGGATTTCAACAACTTTATTACATGATTTGGTTGCACAGCCGACCTCATCTCATATTCTTCAATTTTTTAGAGTTGTGTGGCGCCCATCAACAAGATTTTTTTAACACCTTTGAATTTTTCAAATACTGAAGTGTATTCTTTTAAAACCCATAGTGCTTACCGACGAAGAGCTGCCGTACGCAGTGTACCTGTACCACAAAAAAAAGGTATTTTTTTGTTAACTTCGTTATTATTGTCATTATATTTCAAATCAGTGAAACTCAGGTCACAGTTGGATAATAACCTCTCTTTTTTGGAGGTACGGTTTCAGACTATGTTTCCATTAACATGATACCATATCGATCGACTCCAATTTATACTCTGTCAGGGTTGGAAAATAACCATGCCGTGCCACTTGGGGAGAACTCGTTTCCATGTGGTCATCGATTTTCTGTTTTATATCCAGATTCCACACTCCGTGATGTACATTACTCAAATGGATTCATGATCTTTTGGCAAATTACCGAACTTTCCTGTACTTTCTGCGAATATCTAGAATCATCCATTCAAAACTCACGCTTCACCTACAGGGCAGTTCACCCCAGATACTCGCTTAAGGTTAAACTGAACAGCTTCCCATCCTTGAGAAGTTAATCATATGCCCAATTTCGCAAAAATTCCAGAAAGATTGGGAAGATGTGGGATTTCCAAATATTGTGATTCCGCATGATCACGCTTTGAGAGTATTTGAGCTAGGAATCACACGTTGGCAGGTCACACCTCGTTAAGCCTCAGCTCTTAGAAACTCATACTTCAGAGAATCGATGAGATGAAAATTGGTTGATATACATTTTGAATCGATAGATCAAACTCTATCATTCGAGATAGGATAACAGCTTCACAATACGATATTTCATTATTATTCACTTCTATCTTGATCAACAGAAAATCTCCTTTGTAAACATTTTCCAAAATAGAGCTTGGTTATTTTTGGGAAATAGTGTTTTTAGGAAATTATATTTAGATACGAATTGAATACTGATGAAATTTTTTGATCTTATTGTTATAATCATAAAAGAATATAAACTGGTTATTCCAAGGAAAAACCGCGAGGGCGACGTTTTCTAGATATGAAACCTTGCTAGATCAATTCATCGCCCCAGGAAAAGCCCTGCACTAAACTAAATTCATGAAAATCTTTGGAGCCGTTTCCGAAATTCAGATTTATCATTCGTGACTGTGAAACTGAAACCACAAAATATCATTATATCTGGCATTTATAAAAATTGAATTTCAAAATTTGAATAACGGCCATAGGTATGTTTTGTATCAGGTGATTTCAAATAAATAGCACAAATAATTTTACATTATGTAACAGCACTATTCCCACTAGAGAAACTGAGACAAAAACGCTTTTAGATTACGTCATAACGAATTTCATTCAGAACATCAATATTCAATCTAAAATCAGTGACCATCATCTGCAAATCATTGAAACTTCTGGACACAGAAAGAAGTGGGAGTACAAAATTGAAACTGATAATTCAAATGAATAGCTTTTCGAAGTAATATATCAGTATCTAGATTGTGTTGATAAATGTTTTAACGACCTTTCAGAAATGAGTGAAATGATCATATTCAAAAATAAATTTTACACTTAGGAAAAGAGCACACAAAATGAATATTTTATCGAAATGTATAACTACTATAAGTTCGTTGAGAAATTTGTTAAAGATGCAAAAACAAAATTCTACAACAAGGAGTTCGAAAATGCAACTCCGAAATCAATGTGAAAATCCATCCACATAATTTTTCATAATAGAGGAAAAAACTAAAATCATAGGATCAATCATAGCTAAAGATGACCAAACGGTTGAAGGTCCTGACCAGATATCTGAACTGTTCTCATTTTCCCCACATTTCAGTGACACTTGTTGATGCTATTCCTTCAATCAACGCTGATTTTCCTGAAAAAAACGTTTCTTTCTCGATGCTCCTCAAACCTACAAGTAAAGAAGGAATCGAAGACCAAATTCCAACCTTTGATATTAATAAAGCTACTGGATATGATAAAATTTCAGTATATGCACTCAAACATGTGAGATCAGAATTAGCTTCACTCATGAAAGAATAGTCAACGAATCATTTGAATCTCGTATCTTTCCTAATAACTGTAAAATTGCACGTGTTTTCCCTATATTCAAATCTGGTTAACAAAGTGATATGAATAATTATAGACCAATTTCGGTTCTTCACGTCTTCTCAAGAATTATTGAAAAAGTAATGAACAACAGATTGATAGATTTTCTAGAATGAAAAAAATATTTGTATTCAGGTGGCTTCCGCAGATCGAGTGATACTGAGTCTGCAATAATGGATGTCATTTCTAATATTCAGCAGCTGGATAGGGACATCAAATGTAGACTCTCTCGATTTGCAGAAGGCATTCGACATAGTTGATCAGATAATATCATCAAAAAAATTAGAAGCATTGGTATTCGAGGGAGCATTCATAAATGGTTCAAAAATCATTCAATAGAAAACAGTTTTTTCACCTGAACAAAAACCCAGCTCACTAAAAACTATCTCTTGTGGAGTTCTACAAGGTTCTATTTCAGAATAAGTTTCATTTTTTATCTATATTAAATTCTCCTTCAAGTTATTGAAAGGAAATATCAAGTAATGCGCAGATGATACAACACTAATGTATTTTTCTAATTACATCAAAGGAATATATTATGATATGATTGATGACTTGAAATCGTTGTCTTCTTGTCTGAATTATCACAAATTGAGTTTAGATTACGAAAAGTCCTCAGTAATGATGACAGCCAAAAACAGAACGACAAACAAAGATAATTTGGGTTTTGAAAACAAAATTATAAAATTTTGCCAAACAAAATTCTCAGGGTCGTACAATGACGAAAGGGTATGTTCGAATACCCATATAGAAATGTTGAAAAAAAAGTCAGAACACTCCTAGGAATATTATTTATGGTCAAACAGTTCACACCCAGAAAATATCTAAGGTGCAGTATTTGATTTAAATTTGCAAGGTAGTTTCCACTGAACTGAAAAATCGTTGGTTCCCTGTAATCAATTGTCTTTTCAAATCCAATGGCGCCTATTTCTAGTACAAAAAAAAACTGAAAACTTTTCAACATAATCGGTGAGCATATTAGAGAGTTGGCTATGAATCAAATAATTCCGAACAATTCCTTCAGCCAGTTTCAACTATACCTGAGGAATTGACAACTGTCAGAAAACTACTCTTCCTCTAGATACCATGGAAGGTATATTTGACAGATGCAAAGGCAGGGTTTGTAACAGAGGAAATGCCCGCATATGCTTTTGGTAATACAAGAGCCGGAATTTGTTCAAAACCATTGGGACGGGTACACTTGTAAGTCGGTGTTGAGTTTATTGACCTCTAGGCAGTGCTAGATAGTTCCCACAAACAACTCAAAAGTCGTTGGTTTCCTGTCATTTGTTCAAAGATGATTTGTAGCGTTGATAGATAAACAAATGACTGATTTTGAATGGAGATCAGAATATGAAGTAAATTACTTTTCCACGAATCTATTCGAGATGATGAAAGTTCACAAGATTCGACTCAAATTCATCGAGGCCGTGGTTGAGAAAACAAAGTTGAGGGTGCTTGTCTGTGAGCCAAATATTTTCGGAACAACAATTGCTGAGTCAATTGAGAAGAATAAAAAAGAAAGACATGACCAAGTTGTCTCTCTCATCAATATATGAATAGAAAACCTGAAAAAAATTTGTTATTTCGGTATTCTCCAAAAACGTATGATATATTGTTGATATATAATGAAGATCTGAATAACGCGATTTCGCCTCAATTCAACACCGTTACCGAAATGAAATTGAACTACACCTTGAGTCTGCTGTCGTGACAGTATATTACCGATCCATAGAACTTCAAGTGAATAGCATAATTCGAAACTGCAATGCAGTTATTCTCTCAGATATGCCTACATTTGGAGAACTTGGCAAGTTGTTAGTCAAACTTTGAACTACCTTCCGCAATAACTGATTATAAATTGTTGGTGAAAATTAATTCGTTAAAAAGTCGAGTTCACATTCTTCTCATTCGAAACTCTGAGACTGATATCGAAATTCATATAAAAAGTGAATCTAAGCTTATCTCTTTTCGCAAAAAGTTAACTCAGAGTACCTACTACATATTGGTACAGCTGCAACGTGACGTAGAGTAATAATTTTGTTTTCTTAATTCATCGAGCGTATTTTTTTCGACTTCCATGAAACAGAAAATGGAGAAATTTTCAATGGTGCGATAAATTATGGCGTCTTAGTTGTTTTTGTGATTTTTTTCACTTGTCAAAATGTGACGTTTTTGGCATTTCAACCAATAGTAGCGCGTTATTCTATGGTAATTCTAGCCAATCATTGGATATTATACTGATAAAACTGCCTGGTCCTTTCGATAAAACGTTGTTTACCTTTGAACTGTCAAAACTATAAGGTTTACCGCATCGATTCTATTGAACTGGCTCATACTTATATAAATTATCATGAATGAAGAGTTACCTTATTATTAATAGTCATTCACTTTTTTTAGCATAATAATAACACATTTCAATGAACACTCAAACACGTAAATAGCTCATAACCCCAACTTTATGACAGATATAGCGAACGACCGATTCAAATATTTAAGGTTTCTTTAACTCAAATGAAGATGGCGTACAATTAATTTTCATTGAATACAATTAATTTTTTGTTGTATGAGAAGAAACCGTTGTATGAAGATTTTGATACAACGACATAACGAATTATTTTATGTTCCTTCTAGCGCGATTTTCATTTCATAAGAAATTTTCAATTATCAACCTTGTACAATAAGAGGTGTGACACCATCTCTTGGTATCGTCGGCAAGCATTATCATATTCACTGCGTAAGCATAATCTCTCTTCTGGATCATAGAGGGCATACATCGTTGTTTGACATTCAAATTTGTAAAATTTTCACCTATTCTCCTTTTCTTCTTACGTAAATGAAATACTGATCAATTGAATTGTTCTTCCTTCTATTTGTTCAAAAAATAATCTCTCCAAATACAACTCGTTTTTCAAATTTAATAAGATAAATTTTCATTTTTGAAACACTCAAAACTTTTTTTTTTGAGGCAAAAGCATTCAAATTAACCGAATTAGATAAAATCGGTTTGTTTTCATACTTTTGCCAAATGAAAAAGTTTTTGTGGAAAATGAAAATTTATCGCTTAAATTTGAAGGACTCGTGGTATTACCTTTAATAAATGGGTTACCGAAAACTTCAAATATGAGATAGCACCACTGTGAAAATGGTAGCTTTGTATATTCAACAACAATTTTTTGAAAATGAGGGAATTCATAAAAGTTGTGAGATGATTTCATTGCAATCACAAAAATCTTAAATGAATGAAAACATATATCAATTGTAATAATGTATGCAGCGTTCATTTTGGTAACATTGAGTGCTACTGAAAATTCTCCACGTGCGCAGTAACTGGCGAATTGATCACTTTTTTGTTTCCCAAGAATTTGTAATAAAAAATTACATCGTAGAATGTAGGTGATAGACAAATATATTAATGACATAGAGTTAAAAACCAGACGCATGCATTTCAAAGGAAAAAGCTAACTGGTTCAAAAAACCTTTTTCATCTTAAGACTCACGAATGGGAAAAGGACTGTTTTTCTAGCAGGCATAGTTGTTGGAGTACCAATCCCATCAACTGTAAAAAAATGTTTGGAGAGTATTATATTATCACTTACAGGACTATACATTCTTGAATCATGTATATTGCTTCATCAAGAATTCCGAAATCAATCATGATTTGGATAAGAAAGGGAAGAAATGTTTACAATGTGAATCATGTTCTTCTCTAACATAGCTCAAAACAGGTTTGAATACATATATAAATCATCTGTTGAAACGAGTATTCTATGAAAGAATTTTGGTAATGACCTTTTTGTTTCGAGAATGAATGACTTGAATCGAAAGAGTAAATTAACCTTGTTTCCAATCAATTCAATCTCACAGGTCCCAGAGAGCTTCAGCAATACCAGACTCTAGCCAAACTCCAGAAAGATCTCTCTGTAGAATTAGCGACGAACCTCAAACAGACTGAAGGTGACCAAGATGAGTGGCCGAGCACAATTCACAAATACTTCGAGAAACACGAGATTCTGTTCTTAGATGCCGTTGGAGCAGGTTTTGGTGAAGGAGGAGGAGGTAATATATGGACTTACCCAGGATGCATCTTATTTGCCGTCTCTCTATTAACAACATTAGGTAAGAGTAGTCATAAGCTGTTCTCTCAAAAATAGGCAACAAGCTGTATTAATGACTTACTGTTATCCTCCATTCGTGCAATTCAAAATATGATCATTCCATTACGAACACTACATTCTAATCTGGAAAATATGTTCTACCAAACAATTCAGACTGGTGTCATTCAGAGGAATATTCTCTCTGGAAAACACCCAAGCTGGGTATACTCGATTGAATGTGGAGTACCACAAGGTTCAGTTTTAAGTTTTAATTCCATCAAATATTTGAGACCCCGATGTAAACTTCTTATTTTTTCTTGCAAATTGAAAGGTGATGAAAAAACAACATCGACTGCAGCGGTAGGCATGAAAGCTAGAGTGGAAAACTTTCATTGTTATTATAGCCCGGGAGCCAGCTGCCATTTTTTATGACCAAAATCAAGAAAGCTAATATTTTCCAGTATGGTTCATTCAGTATTGCTAGTAAACGAAGTGACCCTCAGCTTGCGCATTTGCAGTGGGTGTAGCCGAGCGGCCACCCACACACGTATAATTATAATAAAACAAACAAATATCAAGAAAGCTGAGATTTCGTTTGTAGGTTTATGACGGTCTAAAAAACGGAAAAAAGTGGTCAGCTGATTTTATGGTGGGGGGTTGTACGTCAGCTTCTTGCCGAAACATGCGAAAAATATGCGCCGAGTAAAATAATACCAAGAAAGCTGTAATTTGGGGAAGTGATGGTCGACTTGAACAGTTTCACGAAATAAATGGTTCGCTAAGTTTTTCGCGGTGGAAAATTAGTCAGCTGAAGACGTTATGAGTTTCGTATTTGATACTTGGTCGTTTTCGAAATGATTGTATATTACGATTTTCCATTAATATTTCTTAAACTATCAATATTACAGAAAAAATTTATTCAGGTTTTTTATAGCATTGGACGAGATCTGCAAGTTAACTCCTTCGACAAATTTTGATAAAGTGAGTGGTTTCGGAGATAAATCGTTTGTTTTTTAAAAAAAATCATATTTTCCGTACTGTTGATTTTGGAGAAAATGTACCTAGGTTTTTAATAGCATTCGACAAGATCTACAATTTAACTCCCATTACAAATTTTGATTTGAAGAGTGGTTTCGGAGATATATCGTTTGTTTTCTTAAAAAAAACACATTTGCAATCATCCGATTGTAAATCTGTCTTTATTTTCCGTTCTGTTTTTCATAGTATAAACTAGGATGATTATTTTTTTACTCTTGGTGATTTTTGATTATCTCATCCGTTTCCGAGATATTTACACAAAAACTTCCAGAAAAACATGAATTTCAGAAATTTCCCGATTTTTCCATTTTCCAATCGGTTTTGACAAAAATGTTATTCCCTGAAAGTTGTACAGTATCACGAGACCTATACGACGGACTATTTTTTGACGCTGATCATTTTATCCCAATGAAAATTTTCGATATCTCTACAAAAAAAAAGTTGGGTCCGCTGCCCGGTAAAATCGTAACCGCAGAAATACACCGATTACTGTTCAAGTCGACCATCACTTCCCCAAATTACAACTTTCTTAGTATTATTTTACTCGTCGCATATTTTTCGCATGTTTCGGCGAGAAGCTGACGTACAACCCCCCACCATAAAATCAGCTGACTACTTTTTTCCGTTTTTTTAGACCGTCATAAACCTACAAACGAAATCTCAGCTTTCTTGATATTTGTTTTTTTTTTATTATAATCATACGTGTGTGGGTGGCTGCCGCGGCTACACCCACCACTACCATGGAAGCTGACGTTCAGTTCGTTTATTAGCAACACGAAATGAACACTAGCCAAAAATTTCAGATTTCTTGAAATAATTCACTCAAAATGGCAGCTGGCTCCGGGCTATCAGAATTCAATCCGGATTTATTTTACAAATTTCGTGCGATTCGTGTAAAAAATGAATTTTTATCGCGATCATCTAATTTTGCTAGTACGGAAGTTTCAAATGAAGATTTTGACTCTACTGAAAATTGTATGACACTTCATTATATTATACGTGCCATTTCATTTCACAAAAATTTCAAACAAAAAACAATGTGCACAAGTCAATAAACGAGAATCGTTTTAAAAATGCAGCAGTTTGCGTTTGTGCGGAAAGATAGGTTGGTAAAAACATTTTTAAGGATGAACCAATTTTCGAGAGTTGGTGATTTTGCGCATGATTCAGACATCACATAATGTACGGGGAGATTCCTTGTTCCTGATAACAACAATCGACATGAACAAATCACTGAGTTGAACAGTGAGGTATTGATAGAAAACCAAATGTCTCAATGCATTGAATGCCAGAGTTATTATGACTCAAATAATAATAAACAGAACAGAGTAGTATAACTTTACTGAAAGTATCATTGGTGCTAATGATTTGTATCGAATACATTTGTAGTTGACTAAATGACCGCGTCATAAGTATTTCTTATTATCAGCAATATTATTTTTCTTGATCTAGAAAATAATCGAAAGGTTGCTAGAAGCAGACATGATTGAAACTAATTCAACGTTGAGCTAAAAATTGTGACTCTCTCTCTCTCATACTTTTATCGGCCGTTGCTTCCTAATATGGTGCATTTGGGGCCAGCTCGATACTGGGATTGCAGTAGTCTGACTCTAGGTCATCCTGCAATCCAATCAAATTAGGTCAAATTGTGTGTAAATGTGTGTATGTGTAGTCAGGCTTGTTACTAACTCCTTACGCCTCACTCAGGAGCAGCATGGTCATTCACGGACCCGTCAACCATGAA
>JAVJAQ010001408.1:0-80243 GCA_032362365.1 Zygogramma bicolorata
AAAAAATGAAAATTTACTAATGTTTAAACTCCAGCCTGCTCTTTAGTTTTCAATGGAATGTAATAATAATTATTGAAGTTCTTCAATTTTAAAGCAAAAAAAATTATTCTATTTTATTTTTTTGTCTTGCTCATGTGACATATTTCCGTTCCCTAACAAAATTTGGAAATTAGGAGCCGATAGAAATTGAAAAAAAATTCTTTTATTTCCGGACCCCTCCCCCCCCGTGGATCCGCCACTGCTTTTATCATCAACCATTGAAACTGTGTACCACACGCTCGCAAAAAATAGTTGTGAGGCTCTCAAATACCATAATGTGCACACCACTTCGATGAGAATATGTTTCTACACCCTAGAATTATTCTTTTCCAGGAATAAGATCCAACAACGAATTTCATTTCATTTCATGAACATTAACCTCGCCACTCGGTATCGAATTGAACATTTTGCTTGATATTATTTTGGTATCAAATTAATTTACAAAAGAATAGAGTCCATATTTGAAATCGTAGCTGATTGCAAAGAATGCACGAACAATTCATCAACTGAAGAAGAACTGTTTTCCAGATCAAAATGAAAAACCTTTTTCCAGAATCAATATACAGGTAACGGGCGCCCAGACAAACAGTGCACGGTTTGTTTCAGATGTATATAATCGATTTACCTTTGAGACATTATGTGCAGGTAATCAGACTGTGACGGATTCATCGAATGCAAGTGCCGATGGCCACAGTCTAAGTCTAATTTTAACCACTAGGAAGTTAGTTGTCGATGAAAGGATGAAAATTTGATGTTTTGATGATTGGAGGTTGATCAAGCCCGGGCTGGAATGGTATTTTGTTTTAGAGCTGCGGTTGTGACGTGGAGTCGAGTCTATTCAGCCTGATGTGTACGAGGTGACCCAAGTAATGAATCTTTCGATTTTTAGAATGAATGAAGTTATATCATATGAAGACATTTCTTGACGGATATGGCTTTTCGGACAAGGAAGCGTAATTTTAATAATTTTTTACTTTTAAATGGTGATTCTGGGTGATAAAAGCGTCTCGTCAGACCAAATATTGAACAAACCAGAATTTCCTCAAAGGAGGAATGGGCGAATTCGGTTTGTTTTTGGAATACCTCGTCCATGGGTAGATGGCGCAATAACCTCGTTGCTCGCATCAGCTTTGGTCGGGGCTTGATACTATGAAGGATTTTGATTTTCAATTATGGGAAGTCATCGACTTTATGTTGATGATGGCACTGCCTTGTACTGACGATTGGCCAAATAGCCAGAAACCGGTCTGCAAGTGTGACCGTCCCTATAATTGAAAATCAATTCCTTCATCTGTATCGCCAAAAGCAAATGCAGGATTTTCTTCTGTGAAGAAACCTGCACTGGCACGGGTCGGTTATAATTCAATACCTTTCGTGGTATTAACCAGGGGAGTAGTTGTTTTCTGACAGGTGCCAGCCAAAACCCACTGTGTAGGTAGATTTGAGACTGGCCTGAACGAATATTTTTATTTTATTTTTGGGTGTTATCTACACATCTACCATAAAACGCATATATCCCCTTTCAAGGATCTGGTCTTTTTATATAAATACTTGATTATTTCACTCTATTTGCTTCCTCAGTAGCAGCAAAATTCTTCAAATAAGTCATTTCTATATAATCTGAATCTCAGATACGGCTCCAACGAATTATATGAAATTCAGTGTGCAGGAATTTTCGGAGGACATAAATCGATCTAGCTAGGTTTAATTTTTAGAAAACGTCGTACTCGTGATTTTTTTTATTTTTATATTTCCTTTTGCTGATCACTCTCACGAATGCGTCCAGAAGGCATAGTGAATGCTGTCATATTTCTGAAAAAGTGACATGTGGACCACCGTTTCCCGAAAATAGAATGGCAACCGAGTAAACGGTAAATACTGGGCGATTAACGATAACATTCCTATGTTAATTCCTTCCGAAAGTGAAAAATAACAAGTGAGAATAGTTTTTTACATTGAATTGAGCCGATACTTGATGAAAATCCATATTGACAAAAATATCACGGTTTCGTGTACGATTCTCGCTGACAATGGGTTTACAAAACCGCGACAAGTGTTTCACTGTACAATAGCCTCCTCAAGTGGGATTGTTGAACTAATGAAATTGTTTTTCAGGTAACCGCTGTCGAAAACTTCTGGTGGGTAGTGGTAAGTACTTACTTGATGGTAACCTACTGTTACGAATGTCCTAGCGCCGGCCCTGACGAGATCGTAAACGCAGATGAGGGGTCGCGTCGTAGCGAACGTCATTTTACAGCAACCCGTAAATCGCGTGTGGAGAATTCGATAGACAGCATCGAGGTCCTTCGCGAAGATTCTTCACAGGCGTACGCAGGTATATACACGGGAGAGACTTCGTCGCCGGCAGAGTTAGTTATTCGGAAGTTTGTATTCAGAGCAGAGTTATTCAGAGCTGAGTGGAGCGAATTTAGTGGAGCTAAGTGGAGAGAGCTTTGTTATTGCTAAGTGCAGGAGTTGAAGTGTAGAATTTATGAAACAGAGAGTTTGTATTGAAGAGAGTTTATCAGAGTGTTTAGTACATAGCGTTGGATAGTGAGCGGAGCAGTTTAAGGGATAGTTTTGTATTGTGTTGTGATAAATAGTTTTAATAAAAGAAATTTGTCGTTTGGAGTTTTACAGGTCTATTCCTTGAAACGCCGTCAATGAACGATCCGTTATCAAACGAATTCCTTGTGAACAATATGTCAAAAATACCATAAAACTATTTCAAGTCGTTAGTGAACTGAACCAATTCTATTCCCGATAACAAACGTTATATTATGTCGTTCACTACCGACTTGCAACGATTGTATACTTTACGGAATACGATTCGACACAAATATCGTTAATTTAACGATAGTAGTTGGATAACGACATCGCTATGAGTTACGGAATAGACCTGTTAATCAACGAACCCAACGATAAATCGTAACACTATTTTCGGACCATATCCTACAAGTGGCGCTCAAGAACAAGAATCCTGCAGAATTTGCAAGTATTTCTCTCACATTTTTTTTTTGAACATCAATTTCTACTCAGTTTTTTGTTTTTGTCTGATCGGACCCAAATGAATAATGCATTAGGGTAAGGCTGGCGCTTTTTATGTCAACTCTGCCCTCTGTAGTATAATCGTGGCCAGTTGCCAGTATTGTCCGTTCTAGTGGAGTGCCGTAAGATTCCAGGGCAGGTCAATGGATCTTAATAAAAGTTTTTGGACTGCATTGTTCAAAGCTCAAATGAAAAAAAAAATGTGCGATCTTGATCACAACAATTTTTAACAACAATTTACTGAAAAATGAGAAGGGCAAAGAAAAAAATGTTCAGAGCAAATATCTTAACCTTATAAATAATATTTGTATGGTAACTTCGATGTGAATGTATTCATATTTTGCAAAAAAATAACAAGTTGCAGCAAAATAATAATCAAACTATTTTATCACACAGTGGCTTTCTTCAATGTTTACCCCTAGTTCATTTTTTGAACGGGTCAACTCAATATATTTTGGGGTAGAATTGACAGATGAAAATTAAAAGATGGCAACTGTGCGCCATATGGGGGAAAAATGGAAGGAGGTGTCTTTTGAAGCTTCTGACGAATACCGCCCGACCCTAGAATATGAAGTCAGTATCGTCACCTACTAGAAAACGGCGAAATATTTCATAATTTCCTGAATACATCGACGATAAACTTCATGATTTGAGGTAATGAGCTGAGTTCAGTTCGAAAGATGCTCGAAATGATTGCGGATTCATCAAACAGTAACTAATTAAGAAAATTCTATTCAATTCATGACCCTGAATCCGATATTCTAAACAATATCGGGCTCACCACCTACATTGTGTATTTTTGCGAAGTTACATTGATTTTTCAAATTGGGAAATGTTATCGGCATTCTTCGGAAAGAGATATGCTTGTGTTTTGCCGGGTTTGAATTTCACTTAGTTGTAGGAACAGCATTCATAATTTCTCAATTTTCATACCGTCCATTTTTCCTGTTTCGGAACTAAATGTGTCTAAGAGTAGTGTTTTCGGCTATAAAGCTGTGTACTGGAAGAATAATCATATTGTTACGAATCTCCTAGCGCCGGCCCTGACGATCGTAAACGCAGGGGTCGAAAAGCAAACGTCATTTTTCCAGGAACTGTTGATCCGCGTGGATAATTCGACACACATCATCGAGGCCTCTCTCGAAGATTCTCCATAGGCGTACGCAGGTACATAAGCAGGCGCTTCATCAACGCGGAGGAGTTAGTTATTTAGAGAGAGAGAGTTTAGCAGAGTTATTAAACAGTTATTCAGCAGAGTTATTCAGAGCTAAGTGGAGAGAGCTTTGTTATTGCTAAGTGCGGAAATCGACGGAGGGAATTCCTAAACTAGAGAGGTTATCAGAGTGTTTTAGTACAGAGTGTTGGAAAGTTAGCGGAGCGATTTGAGTGATTGTTTTGTATTGTATTGTGATGAAGTTGTAATAAAAGTAGTTCAGTGTGGTTTGAAGTTTTAATCAACGAACCCAAGGATATATTGTAACAATATGAAATATAAGAGATTGCATCATCTCCTCGGTTTATAGGTTTGTTCGGTGTAGGAAGAAACGTCTTGAACGCTTGAATATTGAGCGGAATTTACAAAAATGTATTCCACCCAATAGAAAGCGTTACAAAAACCAACATTTTGCAGGAGTCCGAAAGTTTTTATTAATATCGGATTCGGGTAGCTGCGTAGTAATATTTCGAAATACGTTTAGCGCTTTTGTGAAATTTCCCCTGTGGAAATCCTGCTGAATGCCGTAATGGTATATATTAATATGGATTTTGAAATTGGGAAATGTTATTGACATTCTTCGGAAAGAGGCATGCTTGTGTTTTGCCGGGTTTGAATTTCACTAAGTTGTAGGAACAGCATTCATAATTTTTCAATTTTCATACCGTCCATTTTTCCTGATTCTGAACTAAATGTGTCTGAGAGTAATTTTGTCAGCTATAAAGCTGTGTACTGGAAGAATAATCATGTTGTTACGAATCTTCTAGCGCCGGCCCTGATGATTGTAAACGCAGTGGTCGAAGAGCGAACGTCATTTTTCCAGGAACTGTTGATTCGCGTGCAGAATTCGATACACATCATCGATGCCTCTCTCGAAGATTCTCCATAGGCGTACGCAGGTATAAAAGGAGACACTTCATCATCGCGGAGGAATTAGTTATTTAGAGAGAGAGTTTAGCGGAGCGATTTAAGTGATTGTGTTGCATTGTGATGAAGAGTTGTAATAAAAGTAGTTCAGTGTGGTGTGGAGTTTTGATCAACGAACCGAAGGGTATATCGTAACAATATGTAATATAAGAGATTGCATCATCTCCTCGGTTTATAGGTTTGTTCGGTGTCGGAAGGAGTGTCTTGAATGCTTGAATATTGAGCGGAACTCACAAAAATGTATTCCACCCAATATATAGCGTTACAAAAACTAACATTTTGCAAGCGTCCGAAAGTTTTTATTAATATCGGATTCGGGTAGCTGCGTAGTAATATTTCGAAATACGTTTAGCGCTTTTGTGAAATTTCCCCTGTGGAAATCCTGCTGGAAGCCGTAATGGTATATATTAATATGGATTTTCATACACTGAGTTGCCCGAATCGTTGAGAAAGAGCTTTTATAGCGGCAGCTGTGGAAATAAAAATCCATCGCTGTTACTCAGGAACACATCCCTTGTGAGTTATATAATTCGGAACAAGGTGTTATTGAGTAAAGTGGAAAATTGGCGTGATATTAGTAATACTGAAACACCTGATGCACGCTCTTCGGATGCTGATATTATTCAGGTCAGTTAACCGGGATGTGAATCCAGAATCCAACCATGCTAAGCGCATAATAATCATGAGTTTGAGATATTATTCAACTCAAAATTGACTTTGAAGGTAAAGAGAAATATTGAAATATTACACTTCTAACTTGCACATAACTGGAAACTTTTTATAGAGATCATCTACCTGATATTGAACTATTATGTTTGCCTGAATGTGGTTGACAATGTTCCTTGCTGTATTGGTTCGGACTTCCCTTGTCTATACCAGGGGTTCCTATTATTTTCAGTCGTCGGCGCACTTACAAGTTTGGTATTTTGTCACGGTGCCCTGCCGTAGTTACACAACTTACAATAATAGTAATGAGGTAGATGGACACAAAAATTTAAACAACTACAAAATGAAACTGAGTTTTTTATTATATTCATAAGAATTAGGAATTGAAACCGAAAACAACGAAATGAATTTAGGAAAAATCTAAGAAGCTCCTCCAGGCAGTTTTTCAAAACTGGGAATAAGACTTGACACTGCAACGTGCCGACGGCGATGCGACGTTTGTAAGTAGGTGACTGCGATGCGAGTCAAAATATTGTTTACTCTATAATAGGGGAGCCCAAGCGGGGATTTCGAGATTTACTAAAGCGCAGCAGATAAATATACAGGGGGATACCTTGTACCCGGTTAAGTACTTCCACCTTATATGAGCCCTATATATATGGCCGCCCTTCAAGGATGAAGGATCAGATTAGTAAAAAAAAAGTTGATCATCTGAAATTCTCGAGCGCGTCAGATTAAGGTGAGGTGAGTTAGTTACATCCTGAAACGTGTATATTCCACTAATCTGAAAATTCGAGAGTGACCTTAAAAAGGAGAAGGGCTACAAAGTTGTAAAAAAAACGTAATCTCGACATTCTCGAGCGTGGCTAATTTTATTTTTATTCTGGATGGAATAATTCAAGAATTGCAACCAAAAATATATAATCTGAAGATTTCCACAAGCCTAAGTAATAAGAATTCATCGGTAAAGTTTAATGCGTGCAGCTACGTGATGCCTCTATTCCCCTAACCACGTTTTAATTTCTCTCTCACTCTTTCTCTATCTATTGCTCTCTCACTCCGTCCCCACTCTGGTTTCTGTTGACATGATGCCATGACAGTTGATCACACAGACTCGTTGGTGGCATGATAATGTTTACAACGATTATCCAACGTTTTGAAATTTTGAAAATTCAATTGCTGATAATTATTTTTTTATAAATACAAGTATTCTTCTGAAAAAGTAAAAATAGTGAGAATCAGTTGAACTTAGAATGTTTTCATTGGAAGTATTTCTAGAAGTTTAAAACCTTGCTGCCCAACATCGACGTTCATTATTATTATTAATTCTTGGAGTATCAATTTGAATTATTGGTAGTATTGATTCCGTAGTCAGTGACCATGTTTCATTGTCAGTTCTTCCATATTATCCGAAGGATAGTTTGTTCTAGTACCAAGTGAACCGTTAGCCATATGAGAGATGAAAAAGTAAACATAGTGGGAGTCAGTTGAACTTAGAATGTTTCCATTATCTTCATCGAATTGAAACGGTTTCATATCGCAAGTATTTACATGAATATAATTATATGAGGCTCCACAACGAATTCTCTTCAATCTGAACAAATGGGGTTTGAAATCAATGATGTGCATCACTTCGCTTTCAATCTTGAGAGACAAAGTGAAATGGGTCTAGTTGTATTTTTGAAAAGCTACGCCATTGACGATGATTTCCACGAAAACATTGGGATTATTCGACGGGTGCAATTCAATAGTTAGCGTTGCATTGTCTTGACTAGAACCGTATACATCTTAAACAGCAATTTTCCTTCAACCAGTACAAATACATAGAATTGTCGGATCTCGATGAGATGAGAAACAAGAGCTTCTGAAAGCAATCGGCTCTTAGAGTTTTTGCTGAAGGCGCCCTCTTCTATTTGTTCATAAAATTTGCATGAGAAGAAAATATAATTCAATGACATAGATTTTTCTGTTTTACAGCGTTGGCTGCTTTCCAGGATCTCTCCTACAGAGAAGAGAAAATAAAAATCTGAATCATTCTCAAATATTATTTTTTCCATTACCTGTGGAGAATGCACTATTCAGAATAGAATGTTGGATGTACGACTATTTGTATTGTTGTTGTTCTCAAATTGTTCGTTTCCATTTACCAGCTGACCCTCAGAAGTCGAAACTTGTGCGAGCAATGGATCAAAGAGGCCTTACCTTTTAACGTGCGATTAGCCAGCACGGTGGCCCTGCGGGGAATCGAACCCCGGTCGAAAGCGAATGTGCTCTCCTCTGCACTACCTAGAACCATATGGCTTGATATTTTCAATAAAATCTACTCGAGAACGTATGACTTTCCATTTATGCTAGTCAGAAAACAAAGTATATTTCATAGTATAAACAATACAATTTCTTTCTGAACAGAAATTGCTGACGTTACTGTTATCACGAAGTAAATGAGAATTGAGGTGAATGAGTGAAGTAACTCATAGTTTCATTCTGTTAGACACAAAGGCTGATATTTCAGTTTATATCAAATGATTATTATAATAATAATAATATATAATAATAATGTTTATTCATCAAAATTCACAATTTTGAATACAAATGCTTATGTGAGTAGTACTTGTGAGCTGACTAAATAAACAATGGCATCACTGAAGGAACTATCGCAAGATGGCTCCTTGTGCGTGATATAGCCTCAAAAATGATAAAAAAAATACATATATTTAAAATAATCAGAAAGAGGATAAATTTTTTTTTGATTTGAAGTCTAAGTGAATATAACATTCATATAGCACATGACAAGTTATTTAAAATTTCACACAATTATTGGTAAACAGTTTCATGCAAGGTATTAGATGGGATAGAATAGAATATCACAGTCGGTAAAAAGTCACATCCAGGTAATTGTGTCGAGTGGATAACACATGATCGGTTTGCAATCTCAGTGAACATAACATTCATATATCACATATCAAGTTATTCAGGGAAGTTCATCACCTTATAGGACTGCTACCGAAAACATCAAAACTCAAGTGAAAATGTGAACACGATTTTGTTCTCTGTAGGTTAATCGTTCTATCAAATTATCTGTTCAGCTGGTGATTCCCTATTGATGCTCCCCTTCCTTGAAGAGATTGGCGGCCTCATCGATGTTAAATCTCCCACTCCTGTCCATTTCAGCTACGATGTTCACCAAAAACCTTCGTACCACAGGACGTTTTTGTATTTGTGAAGGAATCCATAAAATTACTGGTCGTACAAATTTTGAATGACGACCCATATAGCACTACTACGACCTATGAATGTTTGCATACGAAATTTTGAAAAATAGTCTGTGGAACACAATTCAAATAGTGACCAGTAAACTTTATTCTGAAATAAATTAAAGATATGTGAGGATATGAAATTAGGATCACGGTCGAAAGTGTAAAAAATATGTTTATGTTCCTGAAACATTCGTAAATCAGGAGCAGAACTGAGTGTTTCGAGGATTCTTCGCATAGGTGAAATCAAACATTTCACTAATTCCAGTACCTAACTTGTGGTTATATGCAGATGAAAGTTGGGTGGACAGTAGGTTTCCTCGATTTATTTTTATTTATAATTGAGGATCAGAGTTGAAACTGCAAAAAATATGTGGATATTCCTGAAACAATCGTAAATCCTGAGCAAAACTGAGTTCTTCGAGGATTCTTCGCATAGGTGAATTCAAACAATTTCACTACTTCCACTATCTAACTTGTGGTTGTTTGCAGATGAAAGTTGGGTGGACAGTAGGTTTTCTCGATCACCTGAAGAATATCAATTTGTTACTGAAGGAGATATTGTTCTGTTGAAGACTATTCGAAATATAACCAGTAAACCTTCTTCTAAAATGAATGAAGTTTGCGAAGATGGTTAATATTTTTGAAATTTTGTTATTTATTTTCATTTATAATTGAGGATCATGATCAAAACTGCAGAAATATGTGAATATTCCTGAAACATTCGTTAATCCTGAGCAAAACTGAGTTTTTCGAGGATTCTTCGCATAGGTGAATTCAAACAATTTCACTACTTCCACTATCTAACTTGTGGTTGTTTGCAGATGAAAGTTGGGTAGACAGTAGGTTTTCTCGATCACCTGAAGAATATAAATCTGTTACTGGAGAAGATATTGTTCTGTTGAAGACTATTCGAAATATAACCAGTAAATCTTCTGAAATGAATGAAGTTTGCGATGATATTTGATATTTTTTATTTATTTTTATTTATAATTGAGGATCAGAGTTGAAACTTCAAAAAATATGTAGATATTCCTGAAACAATCGTAAATCCTGAGCAAAACTGAGTTTTTCGAGGATTCTCCGCATAGGTGAATTCAAACAATTTCACTACTTCCACTATCTGACTTGTGGTTGTTTGCAGATGAAAGTTGGGTGGACAGTAGGTTTTCTCGATCACCTGAAGAATATCAATGTGTTACTGAAGGAGATATTGTTCTGTTGAAGACTATTCGAAATATAACCAGTAAACCTTCTTCTAAAATGAATGAAGTTTGCGAAGATGGTTAATATTTTTGAAATTTTGTTATTTATTTTCATTTATAATTGAGGATCATGATCAAAACTGCAGAAATATGTGAATATTCCTGAAACATTCGTTAATCCTGAGCAAAACTGAGTTTTTCGAGGATTCTTCGCATAGGTGAATTCAAACAATTTCACTACTTCCACTATCTAACTTGTGGTTGTTTGCAGATGAAAGTTGGGTGGACAGTAGGTTTTCTCGATCACCTGAAGAATATAAATCTGTTACTGGAGAAGATATTGTTCTGTTGAAGACTATTCGAAATATAACCAGTAAATCTTCTGAAATGAATGAAGTTTGCGAAGATATTTGATATTTTTTATTTATTTTTATTTATAATTGAGGATCAGAGTTGAAACTGCAATAAATATGTGGATATTCCTGAAACAATAGTAAATCCTGAGCAAAACTGAGTTTTTCGAGGATTCTTCGCATAGGTGAATTCAAACAATTTCACTACTTTGCAGATGAAAGTTGGGTGGGTAGTTTTCCTCGATCACGTGAAGATTATCAATCTGTTACTGAAGGAGATATTGTTTTGTTGAAGACTATTCGAAATGTTAACTTTTAACCTTCTTCTGAAATAAGTATGTAGATATTCCTGGGGTTGAGATGGAGCTGGAAACATAGACATGGCCTCAGCGTGCATTTTTCAGGGAACGCAATTTTATTTTTTCGATTTGTAGGGGGGGTGGGGGATAAGGGTGAACTTCAATCCAAGTTTGTGGGGTCGCCACCCTTGTTACGCGGCCGACATCTTGGAAAAAGGGGTGAGAATGGTTTTCGCGCTTTATCTGCCAAACTATTCACGTTTTTATAAGGACGGTTTCATGGAATGATTTGAGTTTTACAGTGCTCCGAAGTTGATCTTATTCTCGAATACTCCTTAGGATACATATAAAAATGAATAATTAGTATTAGTTTTCTATTACCTTATCATTATCCATATAATTTGTAATTTTTAACATTGCTATTTTATCATTATTCAGTTATCGACCCTTTTCTCCATCATGAAACTTCGATTTCATTTTATTGGTTTTTCCAATAACTTCGCAACGCAACCCCAAATGTAACTTTTCAATGGACTAACATTCAGATATCCCAAAATGAGTTTAATGAGTTTTTCGAGGATTCTCGCTTTGGTAAATTCAAACAAATTGACGACTTCCAGTACCTAACTTGAGGTTGTTTGCTGATTAAACTTGGGTGAATTGTTTTTCTCGTTCACCTGTAGAACTCCAATCTGTTAATAATATTTTAGCTCTATCTGTGAACCAGTGAATCTTCTTGGGAACCAAATGAAGTTCCTAGATAATTTCTTGTTTGGTGATTTTTTTCAATTATTTTTTGTGTTTGTTATAGAGAAAATCTCAAGAGAATTTTAACATATTGATTTGCTGGGAACCTTCGTGAATCTGAACCTGATTTTTTGAGGTTAATAATGATAAACGACTTCATCCATTTTCAGCAATTGTTAACTTCATTTCGCAAAGGTAGATTCAACAATTTCATTACTTTCACTACCTTCTAATATACAATGGAAAACAGTTTCAGAAATTCTTAACTATTCAACTTATAACTATTAATACAAGTTGCGAGTAAAAGCAACCCAGATTATTAAAAACATGAATGAAAAACAACTACCAAAATTGTTTATAGAGATAGTTAGTCAACCATATGGAATTATCATTTGAAGAGATGGATACTTCGGATATATGGCATTATTGATTTCATTTTCAAGTCATGTCTTTTCTTTCGTTTTTTCTTTCAGACGTCGCAGCATGAATCACAAATTTTCTTGAATCCTTTATACCAAAAGATGGCAATCAATTCAGAAACATAAGTGGAATTTTTTGTCAATTTGAAGATTATTTAAATGCCTAAACTATCATTTCCTTCAAAAACTTCTCTCGTCAACTCTATTTTGAAGCTTCATTATCTTTCGTCCCAACATTTCAGTCAAACTGATAAACAGAACTCTGCACCTATTTTTCCTTTCAGAGTAGGAAACTTTGTCGTGCATTCTCAAGTGAACAGAAATATTGACATTATGCTATATATGATGTAACAAAAACGCTTATAATTTTTTTTATACATGCATAGACTAACTATATCTATTCAAACCATGCTATTATAGCCCGGGAGCCAGCTGCCATTTTTTATGACCGAAATCAAGAAAGCTAATATTTTCCAGTATGGTTCATTCAGTATTGCTAGTAAACGAAATGACCCTCAGCTTGCGCATTTGCGGTAGGTGTAGCTGCGGCAGCAACCCACACACGTATAATTATAATGAAAAAAACAAATATCAAGAAAGCTGAGACTTTGTTTGTAGGTTTATGACGGTCTAAAAAAACGGAAAAAAGTAGTCAGCTGATTTTATGGCGGGCGGTTGTACGTCAGCTTCTCGCCGAAACATGCGAAAAATATGCGCCGAGTAAAATAATACTAAGAAAGCTGTAATTTGGGGAAGTGATGGTCGACTTGAACAGTTTCACGAAAAAAATAGTTCGCTAAGTTTTTCGCGGTGGAAAAGTGATCAGCTGACGACGTTATGAGTTTCGTATTTGATACTTGGTCGTTTTCGAAATGATTGTATTTTACGAATTACCAATAATATTTCTTAAACTATCAATATCACATGTTTTCTATAGCATTCGACGAGATCTGCAAGTTAACTCCTTTGACAAATTTTGATAAAGTGAGTGGTTTCGGAGATATATCGTTTGTTTTCTTAAAAAAAAACACATTTGCAATCATCCGATTGTAAATCTGTCTATATTTCCCGTACTGTTAATTTTTGAGGAAAAATGTATTCAGGTTTTTCATGGTATAAACTAGTATGATCATTTTTTTACTCTTGGTGATTTTTGATTTTCTCATCCGTTTCCGAGATATTCACACAAAAACCTTCAGAAAAACATGAATTTCAGAAATTTACCTGATTTTTCCATTTTCCAATAGGTTGAAAAAAAATGTTATTCCTTGAGAGTTGTAGAGTATCACGAGACCTATACGACAGTTTTTTCCATTTTTCGATTACGAGCAACGGTATGGTCTACAGAGTGTCCGAAAAAAACCGACATGTTACACAAAAAATACCAATAGAGTCTCAAGTATTTTTTTTCTCCTTCTTATGGTCTTTGTAGGAGAGAATAAGGACTCCTCAAATGGCAAGTAAAAATTTTTCCAGTCAAAACCGTGATGTGAAACGTGTTACAACCGAAAGGCCAAATTTTGTCGAAAAAATCCCAAAAAAGACTTTCTCATTTTTTTATTTTCTTCAGAATCGATATGTCTCTGCACCCCTATGAGGGTTAAAAATGACCCGAGTTTCGAAGCGATATCTCCTTCCATTCGAGAGATATCGTGTTACATTCAAATCCAACGACACAGACATACAGAGAAAAAAATCAAGTTGGGCTCAATCGGACTATTTATTGACGCTGATCATTTCGATATCCCTTCAAATACAAAAGTTGGGTCCGCTGCCCGGTAAAATCGTAACCGCAGAAATATACCGATAAATACTTAAGAGAAAATAAATCCAAATTGTTAATTATTTTTGTCAATGAACGTGTTAAATATAATTACATATTTAAATATATTCAATAGCATAATTTAGTGTGAGAGAGAAGCAGCTGATTGCGTGATGTTAGTCGCAAAGCTCCCGCGCGCATATACGCACTGTTTTATTAATAAAAATCAATAGTAATCGGAAATCAAGAAAGCTATAACTTCGAAAACTGATAGTTATATGTAAGAGTTACACGAAAAAAATTGTCCGCTGAGTTTTTGCACTGGAAAAGTGCTCAGCTGCTACAGTGAAGGATGCCACGCGCCCGCACGCATAGCGGTGCGCTGTATCTTTCAGTCGTCAGCTGACCACTTTTCTACCGCGAAAAACTTAGCGAACTATTTTTTTCGTGAAACTGTTCAAGTCGACCATCACTTTCCCAAATTACAGCTTTCTTAGTATTATTTTACTCGGCGCATATTTTTCGCATGTTTCGGCGAGAAGCTGACGTACAACCCCCCACCATAAAATCAGCTGACTACTTTTTTCCGTTTTTTTAGACCGTCATAAACTTACAAACAAAGTCTCAGCTTTCTTGATATTTGTTTTTTTTATTATAATCATACGTGTGTTGGTGGCTGCAGCGGCTACACCCACCGCTACCATGGAAGCTGACGTTCACTTCGTTTATTAGCAATACGAAATGAACACTATCCAAAAATTTCAGATTTCTTGAGATAATTCACTCGAAATGGCAGCTGGCTCCCGGGCTATTAGCTTTGTTCGGTTTACTTAATGTCAAACTGACTTAAGTGCTTCACGTGTTCACTTGGGTAACCCACTTCGGACCAGTACAACGGAACTCAATCTTGACCTATTTTCTGTGGCGGCTTACAACGTTCCAATCTTAAAACCCTATGGAAAAATCAACACCAATGCCAACTTTCTCTCTCCTGGTTCGTTGAACATCAAGCCACAGAAAACCTAATTACTATATACAGAAACGAAACGGTCACCTAACACAATTGCCCTAAAGATATTTGACCTTGATCGAACTTTGGCAGCCTCATGTACACTGAGCAATCTGACAATATATACCACCAATAGGGAAATACACTGATAAATTTCAAGTGACATGACTCAAATTAATTAGCTGTCTTCATCTGAATCACTGGAGCAAAAGGAATAGAATATTTTAGTACGCTCTTATTGGTGCCCCTCGGAAAGGGTCATTGGATTTGCCTCTGTATAGTTAAGTATTCTGTGATCAAGCTATGGTTTCCTAGAAAGTGTTTGCTTGAACTTGGTTGACAATATTCCTTGTCGGAATTCTATTGTCTATATTATCAACTCTATTGAAACCTGTTACCAAATAAAAAAATTCATAAGAAATACAAATCAAATAAGGCAATCAAATCCGAACATAATGGCTGAAATAGATTTTTCAGTAAAAGAATAAAATTAAAAGATTGATTGATAAAAGAAAAAAGGAGATATCGAATATGAAATGGAAACGTGATATTCAAATGAAAAATATAAAGAAATATAAACAAATGTTGACACCAAGTCTCGAATTGAGTGCACTCATCAGCTGAAGACGCTCAACATGAAACTTGGTCCGTATCGCTTTTCATTTCTTCATTCGAATTTTTTGAAGTTTCTATTTCACATTGAATATCTCAAATTTATTTTCACCATATTGTTTTTCTTCGATCAATCAAACTCTTAATTTTTTCATGTGACCATAGAAATCCATTTCAACTTTTTTTTGATTGCCACATTTGATGCCTTGTAAAAAATCAATTAATTGTTCATCGTTTTCCCTTTTCGAAGACACGTTTTCACTCATCGTAATAAACTAAATGGTCATCGCTACACGCAAAAAATCTCCGCACAATTGTTGAATACAGCTATGACGGCTGTCATGCAACGGACTAAGCCGGGATTTGGCGTGACGACATTATGTATTATGTAGTGGTAACACTAGATGTTCTCAAGGAATAAACGATGAAATCGGAACCTTTGATGTAAAAGTTAAAAATTTTGTAGAGATTGATTACCCTAACATCAAACTGTAATTTTCACTTGATGCGCTTTTCGCTAATAAGGTTAGCATCTTCAGAAGGAAATTTTTACTAAGGGCGTGTTCCGTTTCTGAATATTCTTACCATTTGCCGTTCTGTTGTACTGGTTACCACAGTGATCGGATGCAAGTTTTTCAAGTTGCATGATTCCATTAATAGGATAAGTTGCAGCGACCTACTTATTTCTATGGTGAATTTGTTGCCGCAAACATCATTGTAAAGAATGATTATTTTGAATATTTCAATTATTTTTCGAATCTTCAGGAATCAAGTGAAGTAATAAGATGAATTTATCATAATTACTATTATTAGCGACAAATTACATCGTCGATTCAGGGTGTAAGGAGTCGTTGGTGAGTTGAGTAACCATGACAAGTGATAGTTGGATAGTCTTTTGATTGGAATGAGGGTATCTGAAGAACTGAGTAATAATTCTGTAACAAGAAATTCTCCATGTCACAAGACCAAAATGACCGAAAATTCCGAGCTTTTTACTGCCACTCAAGGTAAAGTCCACTTTGTGAAAGTTATCCCCTTGATAATATTTTTGAAAATGAATTTGCCAAGTCGAACTACTCCTGATATTTTGAATTTCCACTCTAGACTGACAGTGTTACCAGAACATCACAGATAACTGGGAGCCGTTCGGTATATCACCGAATTTTCAGAAACACTGCTCAACCGAGCAGTTGCCACTACTCCATCTTTATTTGCCAGTTAGGTTAACAAGACAGAGAAATGGAACACGAAATGAATCTGAAGACTAGGGTCAGATATTTATATATTTTACAATCTAAGGTAGTGCAAGTTCTAACTGTTAAAGATCCCTTAGTGATTAACAGCCGATTGCACAAACTTTTTGTTATAGACCATAGACAAAGAGACAAGGGCGTACCCAGAATTTCAGCTAGGGGGGGGCAGCTAATACCTGTTTCGAGAAGATGGTCGGTCGGGTATATTGAAACAAAAAATCATGGAAATTGACTTTTATTAATTAGTTTGATTATGACACAAAACAAAATATTATATATATATATATATATATATATATATATATATATATATATATATATATATATATATATATATATATATATATATATATATATTAATTTAACAGTAATCTCCTCGGATTTGACAAAAATTTGTCTACGACAGTCTTTTCAGTAAACTCACTGTTTTTTTTTTAAATAATTGCGATGTACGCTCATCAGACATAAACCTGTAAGCCTTTCTTCCTTATGGACTTATCATTGGAGGACGATGGAGGCGAAATGTAGAGGCAGCACCGTCGAATGGATGCAGACGTTTATCAAGGTTGAAAATCGTTTGTTTTCGTTACATCTTGACTTTATTGATTTCAACAGATCCGGCATCGGCTGCATGGTCATCGCATAACAAATTGTATAATACTTTCTGATATTTATAGTTTTTTCATGTACTTTTTTCTAGTATTAGGTATTCGTTTCAACAACAATAACAAATATCCTTATTAATGAAGAAAATTTTAAAAAAATACTTCACTTTTCGTCAGCTTCTATCGATCTACAAAGCTCAGATACGACCTGTCTTGGAATATAGTTCTCATGTGAGGAGTTCGGCCGGCACCAAAACATTCATTGAAGCTTCTCGATTCTATTCAGAGAAAGGCAATCCGTCTTGTTGGTGATTCTTCGCTCACGGACTTGCTCACTTCATTGGAACATCGTAGAAAGGTCGGAGACTTGTCTCTCTTCTATAGATATTTTCACGGTTGGTGCTCTTCTGATTTGTTATCAATCGTTCCACACTTGGCAATATCTACACGAATGACCCGACGAGTACAGAGTTCCCACCCCTTTGTTGTGAACTCAGATAATTTTTTTTCAATAGAACAGCTGATCGCTGATCTTTGAAACTCTTTGCCGAGAGAGGTATTCCTGAGGCTTCCAATTTCAAAAATTCAAACTGAATGTTAATTCGTATCTCCTGTCCCTTGATTCACGCGCTGTTCTTCGAACATTACAGGGCTTCCCTTTCGTGTGAATCTGTATGTAAAAAAAAATTGCTTAAATTTTTTTCAATACGGCGCTGCCTCGACTCCACTACTAATCGTGCCGGTCAAAAAGATCGCTGTAGCGCTGATATTTCTATCCAACGGTAAATTCATTAGCGTTAGCCTACCAGGTCACGTCTATATACCTACAATGCTATTTCTCTTCTCTGGAAAAAGTACTGTCGACCGTAACTAGATAGCGCTAGATGTTGTTTTCTCCAAATTATATTCGGCTTCAATCCTAGATGGCTCTGATTTTCTCGTCAGGAGCGGAAACTACGAGATGCTACGGTTTCGCGGTAGATTTGAATTATATTGCGTCGCTGACCGTATACTATAGTATAGTACATATTATGTTGTAGAATATTCAATCATAGATGTAAAAATATTAAATCAAAATATCTGACTGAAAAGATATTTTCTTTCCAACACTTCATTTTGCGCAGAGCGCAGAGTAGGTTACACGTTTTTAATTCCCACTTGCCAGGAAAATTGACGTTTATTTTATCTTCTAGGGGGGGGGCAGCTGCCCCCCCCTGCCCCTACCTGGGTACGCCCTTGCAAAGAGACTCTTTAAGATAGGTGAGGGTTGATAAATGGGTGTTTAATAATCTCTTAAACTATGGTGCAATCGCGGCAGTGCGTTAACTGACCTTTATGGGTTCCTATGAGAAAAAGTCGGTGCAATCGGCTGTTAGTCAGTTAATTATTAATTATTCTTAATTTGTCAACAATGAACTAAAATAGTGGTCTAGAAGAGATTGGCCATTTGTTACCATATATATTCGAACAATATTTAAATTTTGCTAATTAACGACTCTCAAATGCTACGAGCAGCCTTGTATTATGTATAGAAATAGGAAAATGTAAAAATAGTAGGAATAGTGACAAGAAGCCCATCAGCCCATTTTTCAGTTCATTATGGAGAAATTGCATTCAATAATAGGTGATAGAAGAGTGTTGAACGTGAAAATGACTCTGGTCTAGATTTACTATCAATTCTCTATGATTCTAGTCCTTAGATTTACTATGAATTATCTTCCCCTTTGCTAGCGAAACGCACGTCGAGTGCAAATTTTGGTGTTAGGGTAATTCATTCATACAGTTTTTGTTCTCTAGGAAATCCAATCCGATGTATAGAAAACATTAGTGTGACGGCACTCAACGCAAAATTGCGGCCGCTAGATAACGTCATTGCTAAGATGCCTAGGAAACCCTGGTGTATCTAGTGATTCGATATTGTTTAGAATTTCTTGGCGAAAAACAATCGACGATTACAAAAGCTTTCTAATTTTTGTTTAGGGGGCGTTATATGAGCATTTTCGAAAATCTGTCAGATGTCGGTTTTGACAAATTGACGTAACTCTGAGGTTTATTGTTGTCAATGGAAACTCTGAAATTATTTCTTCGCATTCAACAGTGTTTGAAAGTCTATATAAGTAGAATATGTTTTGAAGTTATTACAAGTACTTTTTCACGATGTGTAGATGATTTCTGGGGGTCCAAATATTCTTCTTTATTCAGCACCTAAGGTAAGTACAAAACAAATCGCCCCAAAATAATAACATGAATGTAGCGTTGTAGCTAATTTTATTCGTTTCAGCTTGAGCGAAAGTCTTATATCGAGGAGGAAACATCTGTAGCTCTTATCAATGAGATATTGAAAAAAAAATTTTATTTAAATAAAGGAAATATCGATGTGATACGTATTTTGAACCGTTGCATAACTGATGTGTGTATCTCCAATTCCAAGACAGTCTATCACTTTCAATACACTAGCATGAACTTTGTCGTAAATTCTCAGGTGAATGGGCAAAGTAAATTTTCTCGGAATCAAAGTCTAGTCTTACAAACTGATATAAACACACTAAAAACTTGTAGAGGTAACAGTGACAGTATTGACAGGTTGTTAACAGTAGGTTTCCACGTTACATGCACGTTTTCTAAAACGCATTTGATTGGCTGTCAGGGCTGTCAAAATCTCAGTAGGCAAATAATAAACAGTGGTAGAATATTCGGATGCACATTCCTCTCTACTGAAAATTAAGCTTCATATGGTATATGACTGATCGCCATCTACAATAGCGATCTGAAGCATTTGCGATCTCAGAAATCACGCTATCAGTTTTCGCCAAGTTTATTCCAAAATTATTCAGGTATAAGTAGATACACCAGGGTTTCCTAGGCATCTTAGTTATCGCTTTTCTAGGAAACCATAGCTTACTTTTCAGCATTTCAATCTCTGTTAGAACTCCCATATAAAAAGCCCTGCTCACCTGGCAACACCGCTTCAATTCGGAAAGCGGCGGGTGAGAAGAGTAGCCGTGCTCCACATTCAAGCCCTCCAGCAGAGTAGACGGCCTGCTGAAAACCCAGGAACCGGAGTATTCCTGTTATTTTTATACTCTGGAAATTACCTTACGGTTTCGCAAGATATTTCCGGTAGTCGTTTGTAAATTTAGTATTCACCACCCACGATCTGAATTCGCTGTTCAATGGCAAATAGAACATGCATAAATAGGTAATTACACAGGTTGTTTTTTTAACGGGCCATTGCTGGCGTATGTTTCACATAATTGGCAGCATTCTATCGGAAAATTCGAAGAAATGTTAGCTGTTGCACTCGACAAGCGTTTGATCGAGTTTGTCAATGGGTCTCCTTTTTAAACTGTCGTATTATGGATCACTTCCTCGATTGTTGAGGACTTTCTTGTCTGATAGGTCTCTGTATGTGGTTGTTGATCTGAAATTCTCCCAATGAATGAAGGTTTCCCACAGGGTTTCAGTTCTGGTGCCCACTTTGTTTCTGCTTCATATCAATGACTTGCTGGAGAAAACATCTTGTTCGGAGCATAGTTTCTCTTCCAGAGTCCCCCCCCAAAAAAAAATACAGAGAGGCATTAGCGTCAATAGTATTAACGATGACTTGGTGATAATAATAGAATGGGGTACATCAACTTGGTGGAATTTAATGCTAGGAAAACCTTGGCATGTCTCTTCTCAAAGAAAGTTGATCTATTTTCATCCATTATTTAGACTACTATTCCTACAAAGTCAAGTATCTCGATGCTAGGAATCACGATCAGTAATGATCTCTTATGGGAAAACCATGTGAGATCGCTCACCAAAGGTGCTTCCTGGAAGCTTGGATTTCTAAGGAGAAATACTTTACTTCTCATCAGCTTCTAATGATCTACAAGGCACAGATGCGATCTGTTTCAGGATATAGATCTCGTGTGTGGGGCTCGGCATCAAAACAATCATTGAAACTTCTTGATTCTTTTCAGAAGGCCAGGGTCGGTGCTCTTCTGAATGGTCTTCAATCGTTCCACCCTTGGCAATATCTACACGGTTGACTCGACGAGTACAGAATTCTCACCCCTTCGTTGTAAGCTTGGAGACCTGTCGAACCTCTCTAGCCCAGGAATCTTTTTTCAATGGAACAGCTGAACTTTCTGGAACTCTTTTCCGAGGCAGGTTTTTCCTGAGGGTTGCAAACTTCAATATTTGAAGTTGATGTTAATTTTTATCTCCTATTCCTCGAATAACGCGGTGTTCTTTGAGCATTACAGAGCTTTCCGTTGGTGTGAATCTGTTAACCCAAAGTTGGGAGGTCGAATGAATGATAAAAAATGGCGTATTCCAACAATCAACTAGACGGTGTACTGAAATTGAAGAAAGTAGTAGGCGTTTTGAAATCATAAAAAATGCAGACTTCTGCTCCAGGATCTGGTGTCGCCTTGTATGGAAAAGTGTGAACATTTTTATTCAACCTTTTGATAAAAACATTCATCCGATGAATATTTTCTTATATCGAAGTGGTATTTTTTCGCGTTTCAATCTGATTCAGATATATTTATATTCTTTGGGTGATTTATATGAAACAACACTCAGTAAGATGGCTTTTTCGTTTGCATTTATCACAAACGTTGATTTTACCCGGACATTCCTCTAAACTCTTATGCCACGACTTATTACACCTTTTACATTCTTCTGATAGATTTTTCTCCAGCATTGTAACCTCTTCCAACTCACAGATTTTAATAATTTCATCGACTCCCACTGATGCTGAAAATCTCGTTTATATTTTTTATATCAGGTTTCCACAATGATTCAATTATGTGGTCTATTGAATTCCTGTCGTAACAATATCGACATGATTTTGTTGGCTGAAATAATTCAGTTTCTCTCTAGAGAATGACTTACCTTGGTCTCGTTTCCTTGCCATGAATTGACTGCGAAGAATTCCATCGTTTTTTTTTTTTTTGCTGAAATATTCTTCTATCTTTTTCATGATATTATTCGGATGATATCACATTTCAGTCCCAAGGAAACTACATCTGAAATGTCCCGACTGAAAGAGCAGATATTTGTTTCGATGAAAAATTTTCATATATTCTGAATCTATATTTCCAGTCTTTGCAGTGTGATGATGAGAAATTATCCTCTAATTTGTCAGGTCCGGATATTGCAGCTAAAATGCGAATCACAGGTTGAGGTGTCAAATTATGGTTTTCTGAATCAGGTTTTTGTTTTTTTTCCAACCTCCGATATATATATATATATATATATATATATATATATATATATATATAATTACGCACTATTTTGGCACCCTGAATGGACAAGGTTACCACTTGATCAAGCATTTAGACTGCAGGGACAAACTGGTGACAGCGGTGATGTTTTATGTGTTGGTCACTTCAACTAACATCCAAATAAATGAATGAGTGGTATAATATAGTAATGAGGAGAAAGAAAAAGTGAGAGAAATATATATTCTCTTTGACGACAATGTCTGATGACCGAAATGGCAGACTGGCGGTAACCTAATAAGTTACACCTCAGTAATTCTTGAAAGATAACTTTGAGATGGCCTCCATGAAGCAAATCTTTGAAATAAAAAACTGTATCTATCTGATGAAGCAAAAATAATAGCGCCGAAGAGCAATGTAGAAGTGGTCTATTGTTTACATATCTTTCAAAAAAACACAACAGATTGAAATTTGAACTTATGCATCTCTGCCCCAATCCTATTGATTATCTACGAGATCTTACCGGCGAGGGGAATATTCTGTTATTATAATGTTGGAACCTTGGGCGTAAAGAGAATGCAATGAATATTAAATTTGGTTGGCGAAACAAAATTGAAGGAACAAAGAGAGTTTAAGACATTGTTCTGAAGTTAAACCGGAAACAAGAGCAACGAGATGGATGAATTTTTTGAAAAACATTTCAGCTAGCGTGCGGACTATTATTAACCATTCTGTGACAATGAAAACCCATTTAGAGTCGATGCAGATCTGTGAAAATAGTTAGAAACTGCTTCGGGATTTGCTACTTCGTGTTCCCACTCTTGATTATTAAAAATATACCCAGTACCCAGTTTTAAAAGTGGGTGATAGAAAATCGTTCTCTCTTCCGCAATGCATGTCTTGAAATTCATACTTTTTTCCAAAGAACATAAGAATAAATTCAGAAAAGCAACAGCTGTCTTTTCGTGCAAAATTTTTAAGTTTAGGGTCAACAACCGCGGAAGGCGGTGATGGCGCTAATTTTTGTTCCCACTATGAGTGAAGATACGGAACTGACTCTTATGGTATGATAGTTTCAATTGACTTTGCGAATTATTCAACCTTTCGTTCAACTAGGGGTTTTTTCCTCAGTCCTGGACAACAGAAAGTGTTCAGCCAGTTCCTAACAGACGAAAGAAAACGTAATTATAGACCAATTGCATTGCTTTCTATCATTTCCAAAGGCATGGAGAAAGCAATTAATGTTGAGCTTATTGAACATCTAGAGAAATCAGGAATAATTAATGATCGACAATACGGATTTCGCCATCGGGGATCAACCAGTGACTGATTGGCTTGTTTCACATATTTGGCAGCATTCCATCGAGACATTTGGAGAAACATTGGCTGTTGCACTCGAAATTTCAGAAGCGTTTGATAGAGTTTGGCATCGGGGTCTCCTTTCTGAACTGCCTTCTTATGGTTTGCCTCCTCAGTTATGTGCCTTGTTGAGGAGTTTCTGATATTCTCCCAATAAATGCAGGTGTTCCGCAGGATTCAGTTCTGACGCCCACTTTTTGCTTCATATCAATGATTTCCTGGAAATGAATTTTTATCATTGTTTAATTCGTATCGAACGATTCATCAGTTCGTCAATAATACAGTATTCTGCATTTGCAGTTTCTATAGTTTGCTCTAATGCATACAATTTTGTTGAACATTTGGCTCAACAACTGCCACAGAAATGAATACTTTTTGATTTTTACAAGTAGTATGCTGTTGCCCACTGAACTCCTTACTGTAATCTGTGGTTTCTCCAATCATTTTGAATATTGAATACTTGTTAGAATTGACAATAGTTGGACTGTTGATTAGAAATGGATACATTTTTACGCTGACATGAATCGAATCTGAAGAGTATTTTCACTCTTACAAGTGCAAACTACCGGGAATCGAATGGATATGGAGTTTCATCTTGAGTGAATATGGGTATACCACTTGCGTTGTTTATTTAAAAAGAAGAATAACATTTCCTAGGCATAGATATCAGAGAAATACTGAGCCAGATGTAGTCAATCTTCCTTTAACAACTCTCAGATTATCGAAAACTCATGCAGAGTCGTCTCTACTAGGAAACTGTCGAAGACCTCGGCGTGAATCAGGGGACAGGAGATACGAATTATAATTCACAATCAGAAAAGGAAATCTTTAAGTAAGCACACAACTGAGGAGGTAAATCAGAAGATGGCAGTTTAGAAAGGAGACTCCGATGCCAAACTCGATCAAACGCTTTTGAAATGTCGAGTGCAACAGCTAATCTTTTTCTGAATTTTTCGATAGGTTTTCCATGACTTTGGAAATGATAGAAAGCAATGCAACTGGCCTCTAATTACAAGGTAAAGTATTCCTCCTTTTTTTGGAAAGAACTGGCTGAACTCTTGCTGTTTTCCAAGACTTAGAAAAAAAAAGTTATAGAAAAGGTTCAATAATTCGCGAGGTACTAGTGTCAATTATGGGGCACACACTTCAAGAACAATTGCTGGCATTCCATCAGATTTGAATGCCCTGTTCGTATTCAGTATAGTTATAGAACAAGGAACAGAATCCATCCAAAATAAAATCCATCTTTGGTAGCTCGTATGTTTACAGTGCTTGGGGACGAATTGGAAGCTACAGTTAGTCTGTAGGCGGAAACCATCCTCTGAAATGTATTTTCAAACTTATTCATGAATAATGATGATTATCTATAGGATTCTGTTCGTTAGTTGTCCGCGTCTTATATTCAGAAAATGAAAGAATCAAAAAAGGATGTTTTAAAACTAGCTCCTTCCATTGGTGGAGCTTGGATTTATCCATAACCGCAGAATGCTATGCTATAAGCGTGAGCATGCAGGACAGCAAATCACACTCTCATTAAGAAAAAATGAATTTTCTGAAGTTAAATTGGAAGTGGACTTTTTTTTGGAATAATATACTGAAACTGAAATAGTATTTTTTCTTAGTTAAAATGGGAGTTTAAGTTGAGGTGAAAATTACTGTGAAAGAAATCCTCATTCGAATAATATACTGGGGAAGATAAGCTGAACATTTTCTTTTTGAATTAGTACAAGAGTTCTTGGATATTTCAAGAATATTGCTCAAGATATATGTAGAGCACTTTTTCATCAATATCCTCTTAAATCTGAGGACGTTTCTTGTTGAATGTTTTAGCACAGGACAAGTTTCGACTATGTAAGAGGTATTTCTGCGAAGAACATACCTAGTCGAATGTACATGGCATACGCATAGAAGATATTAACTTCATCGATGATGATAATGTAATCCGAGGCCAATTATTCCAGTTGAATTATCGGTAGGGATGAAGATCACTTTTTTCGTAAAGAATCTGTTTCTTTCTGGGCTTATTAACATCACCAGTTGAACTTGAAAATCAGTTATCTCTTCTTGCTACAAGTGAGCATTCAATAACAAATATGATGAAGAATTTCACAATTCTAATATACAGGTATGACGATGATCGCTTGCAGTTGTTCATTTTTATCAATTTAATAGTAACAATACTAATTTTCGACCCCTGATTATGAAACTTCTGCATTTTGAAACGCTATCAGGAATTTTTCCAAGAAGAATTGATCCTTACATGATCTTTCAGTGGGAAACTGATCCTTCTTCCATTCGATATTTCAGAAAATTATCATTCAATAATCACCGTTTGTATTGAATCCATTCGATATTGAATGCATTTCGTCAGAAATGAAAGCCATTGTCGGCTAGTGGGCACCGGACTATAAACACTGACTGTAGGCAGCTTGCACGAGGGCTAGGGAAACATATCTCAATCGATTTTCCTTTCATCATCCAGCGTATACAACTGTTGCGCGTATGTGTCTGGGTTTACACAGGAGTACCCCTGTTAGAACGGAAAATGCGTTTGTATCCACGTAAGCCTCTTCTCTGGAAGGGGAATTTGAATCTAAAGTAGGAAATTTGTAAGAACGACGCCAGATTAAATGACGAATTGCCAAGGGAAATAATCAACACCTTGGCAACATCGCGAGAAGAAGCTACAGGTTGTTCAGGATCAGGTTTGTAGACCTTCACCGATCTGTTGCTTTGCCCTAGTTTGCTATATTTAACTTTATTCAGACTGCTGCGTACACGCCACTATTTGCGTGAAGCGGCAAAGGGAATTCCCTTCTACCCACACTTCACAATTTTTCTCCTAATAAATGAAGTTTAAATAACTGAAAAATCGAACAACTCATGAATTGTGCGTTGAAAATTGGTCGCCCATTGAAATACAGGCGAATAACTGAGTAGTTATCAGTTTCAACTATTTGGGGTTCAGTTTTCTGAAGAAAAAAACAAACAACAATAACAAAATAACAATAAAAACTTCAAGCTGTTCAAATTTGGCAGTTGATGGACTGTTGAATCCGTGACTTCTTGACCGATCGGCAATATATATTATTTTTGTTAAGAATGCCGTCCCAACTCTCCGTACTTGTGTTCCTTCATTTTTCATGATAATGACACAGATTTACTCTTTTTGTTGACGTCTCAAATCGAAAAGTATAGTTTGTCGTAAGATGCCTAGGAAACCCTGGTGTATCTAGTGATTCGATATTGTTTAGAATTTCTTGGCGAAAAACAATCGACGATTACAAAAGTTTTCTAATTTTTGTATAGGGGGCGTTATATGAACATTTTCGAAAATCTGTCAAATGTCGGTTTTGACAAATTGTCGTAACTCTGAGGTTTATTGTTGTCAATGAAAACTGAAATTATTTCTTCGCATTCAACAGTATTTCAAAGTCTATATAAGTAGAATATGTTTTGAAGTTATTACAAGTACTTTTTCACGATGTGTAGAAGATTTCGTATTTTGTGTGGTCAGTCAAAATCTGGGGATCCAAATATTCTTCTTTATTCAGCACCTAAGGTAAGTACAAAACAAATCGCCCCAAAATAATAACATGAATGTAGCGTTGTAGCTAATTTTATTCGTTTCAGCTTGAGCGAAAGTCTTATATCGAGGAGGAAACATCTGTAGCTCTTATCAATGAGATATTGAAAACAAAGTTTTGTTTAAATAAAGGAAATATCGATGTGATACGTATTTTGAACCGTTGCATAACTGATGTGTGTATCCCCAATTCCAAGACATTCTATCACTCTCAATACAGTAGCATGAACTTTGTCGTAAATTCTCAGGTGAATGGGCAAAGTAAATTTTCTCGAAATCAAAGTCTAGTCTTACAAACTGATATAAACTTGTAGAGGTAACAGTGACAGTATTGACAGGTTGTTAACAGTAGGTTTCCACGTTACATGCACGTTTTCTGAAACGCATTTGATTGGCTGTCAGGGCTGTCAAAATCTCAGTAGGCAAATAATAAACACATTCCTCTCTACTGAAAATTAAGTTTCATATGGTATATGACTGATCGCCATCTACAATAGCGATCTGAAACATTTGCGATCTCAGAAATCAAGCAATCAGTTTTCGCCAAGTTTATCCCATTATCCCAAAATAATTCAGGTATAAGTAGATACACCAGGGTTTCCTAGACATCTTAGTTTGTCGATTGGCCGGTTGAATAGTCACTTCCAATTTCCCAACTTAACGTAAAAGACCTTTAAAAATTTTTCCACGTGAAATGAAAATATTTGTGGAGAAAACAGTTCGAGGAGGTGTGTAACTTGTTCTTCACTAGTTTAATAATGCAGAAAAGGTGGAATATGCCTGATAACTTCTGATCTGAGGAAAAGCAACTCTTCAGCTTTCTCATTTGTATTCTACTCATCGGAATACAAGTTTTCGTGAAAATATTTATTTAATATGACGATACTGACAGAAATTCACCTCGAATCGAAATGCAAATCGTCAACTCTGCGAATAGGAACAAATTCCAAGGTAGTATGACACATATTTCCATTAGGCCTCAGAATTATTGCCTAAGCGATGATATGTATATCTTTTACATATATTCCATGTACTCTCCTTCGGTTCGTCACATCGCAGATCGTATCTGCGGTTTTTGACTATTGCTGAGTACAAAAAGCGGTTACTATTTCACAATTTCGAAATCAACGACCATAAGCACCACTGATTGAATAACAAGTTAAACTATGAGTAATGAAACAACTCAAAACTACGATGGATAAAAGCATAACTCAAATTCAGCTGGAAATGAAATCCATCTTTCAGAAAAAATCTATTTAACGTTAAAATATTTGACGTTGTTTGAAATTGCTGATAATCACTTTCAGATATAGAGTATTCTTTCGATATTCATGAAAAACTCAAAACCAACGATTGTAAAGTGGACTGTCCAGAGTGCATATTCCTTAACAAACTAGTCCATTTGGACTGTACAATTTCAGTGAACTATTGGCGTGAAGAGAAGATGTGAGTCCTTAAATTCCACAAAATAACATCGATTGTGACAATTCAAACTAAGTTTGCGCCACTTCAACCTAGTAGAGATTCAACTAAGCTTGATCGTTGAGGAACAAGGAAGCTGATTGGCAAATCCATAGCAACAAAGCCTGGCTCAGATAAAGCACAACTCAAGAAAAGCGGTGCAACTGGCCGTTAATAAACTAGAGAATATTTCAGATATAAGTACATTTATTTATGGTTGAATGAATGATTTCGTGTTTGTAGATAGACAGATCAAAATTGTGACGTTTCTAGAAGGTCGTCTATGGAAACCAAGAAATTTGTTCTCTGTGATTGGTGGAATTCATATCCTACCTTGTATGGATATGAAATCATAACGATTTAGTTGACTTGAATCGCCTGCTTATCCGTTTAGTAACCTTTAAAGAAATGAGCATATTTTTGGGCGGGAGAAGAAAAAATTCTAAACAATATCCCTTCAATTATTTGCAACACCAGGTTCTTAAAAATCTTTAATATATCCATAGTAACACATTAGTTTTGCAAGTGATATTGTTCTATTCGGTCGAGTTAAATCGAATGAACTAATTCCACTGGATTCCTATTTGAGCAGGAAAAATCAGTGAAATGGTTCATACTCGTACTTCTACCGACATGAGAAAAGAGCTGTGGAAATTCCTTTGTCAGCTTCCTCATATGATATGTTCCCTCAATTTATGAATTGATAGGGGTTCAGTCACGAAATCAGTACCACTGCAAATACACCACTGAAAATGTCAGTTCACCGTCCCGATGCGATACAGCATGTCGAGCGCACTCGCTAGAGTTTTTTACAAAAGAAGAATGAAATAAAAATCTCTATGAAGATAATAACATTTACCACAGTTCTTCGAAACATTTTTATGGTTCAATACTCAGTTTACATGTCCCACAAACATTACACTGGTTAGGTATTGATACCATTTCTCAAAAATCCCCAAATCAGTCCTTCCATACGCATACTTTCAATGAATTCAAGATGGATTCCAATTCGCATTGGCGTGAATCAGTATTTTGACAGGATTTCCGGTACGATCCCTGGCTGTTTCAAATGCTTTTACCGTATCTTCTAATTTGAAGTGGTGTGTGATGAGTGGCTTCACATTCACCCTCCCAGATCTCACCAACTCAATCGCTTCTGGATAGTTATTAGAGTATCTGAAAGATCCTTTGATCGAAACCTCTCTGAAAATCGCCCCTGCTAACGAGAGCTTCATGTCTGTCTCTCTCATGCCCACAATGACCAACACCCCAGCGGGTCTAGTAACGTTGAGTGCGATACGGCAACAAATTTCACTACCAACACAATCGAAGCAAGCGTGCGGTTCATCTCGAAGTAACTCTCTAATCTTATCGGTGATGCTGCCCTCAGACATACCCTTGTCCACTAAGAACGTACAGTCAGCCCCCATCTGCTTAGCCAGTTCCAACCTCTCCTCATGAGGATCTAGCACCATCACTTTGGAGGCTCCTTTGGCCTTAGCAGTTACCAGCGTGCATAGCCCGATCGGACCTGAGCCAAAAATCAAACAGACGTCTCCCATCTGGATTCCTGCCTGTGAACAAGCGTGCACGCCCACTGCCAGAGGCTCCATAAGCGTGCCTTCTTCTAGATCCATGTTGCAAGGGAGCTTGAAACAGAAGTCTTCGTCTTGGCAGTAGTACCTGGTGAGATTCCCGTCGATGGGTGGGGTGGCACAGAACGCCATGTCGGGACATAGGTGGTAATTCCCGATTTTGCAGTGGAAGCACTTGCGGCAAGAAACACCGGGTTCTATTGCTACTCTGTCGCCTGGCTGGAGGGTCTTCACATCTGCGCCGCATTTCACTACAGTGCCGGAGGCTTCGTGGCCGATCACCATGGGGTTTTCTACGACGAATGGGCCGATGCGACCTTCTAAGAAGTAATGGACGTCGGAACCACATATCCCGACAACTTCCATTCGAAGGAGAACTTGGTTATCTTTCGGAACGGGTATCGGCCTCTGTTCCAGTTTTATTTCGTTGATTTTGTACAAAACTGCGGTGAGATTATCTTCGGTTGCCATTTTTAAAGAAATGCAAATTGATGATAATGGGATGATAAAATTGCAGCTATTCACTGGAATTTTGACATAAACAAAAATTTTCAGTAATAATTGTCAGTGTCAAACTGACGGTTCAGCCACAGTATAAAAAATTACTATACAGAAGCGAAAGAGTAACCTAACTCAATTGTCCCGAAAATATTTGACCCTGATCAAACTTTGGTAACTTTCATAGACACTGAGAAATTCAACACCAACCGTAACAAATAACACTGAGAAAATGTAGTAATTAACAAAATAGTACTCAGCATAAGGGGTTCTATACTAACAAAGGCCTCAAGTCAGTATGACTCTTCAATCCAGGAATAATTCTGATGATATTTTTATATTAATTACGAATCCGAAGTATAGTTTCGACTTTAGAAGTAGGTATGTTGGTGTTCCATTTTTTCTAGGTGATGTAGTTTGAATGAACCTTCACCAAAATATTGAAACAGGGAATGAATGATTTCTCAATCGTTTGAAGAATCTGAACGAAAAGAAGTGTACCACACTTTCAACTCAGTATTCGTGATTTATATAAGCTAAAATATATGAGATATCAATTCAAAGTGCCGTGCCAGCAATGTTTCACCTGAGGAAGTGTGATTCAACAAAACTGATAATTTCGATATTCATATGAAAAAACACGATAAAAGAAATCTCAAATTAATCAGTGGTACATTTCCTTGAAATAATTCTACAAATTGTGCTCACCAGAGTATAATTTTTCAGGAGGTTCATACTCGTATACTCATTTTCTTCATTTGGGCTCATCATTGGCAAATAAATATTATATTATATGTCAAACTTGTTTTCGCATATGTTGAAATTTTTGTGTAGTTCGTTACTACTTTCAACAAGTATAAGCTAAACTAACGCTAGGTAAACAAGTTCTCAGAATCATTCCAGAATGACTTCAATATGAATACGAATTCCGATATGTTCCCGATAAAGCAACGAGTAGTATAATGATCCTTTCTGATGCTGTTCGGTTGAGATGTTATTGCCATATTCAATGAAATTATGATTGATATGTTATTTTATTCGGAATTGCATTCGAAAGCTTTCTGAAAATTTCCAATTTTTGCCCAAAAACAGTTAAAAACAACAAATGAGTGAAAGATTTGGGTTCTTTGTCAGAAAATATCACGAAAATTACGGCAATAATTTGAAAGCTAATCTTCATACAGGAGGTCATTTCTTACAAAAAAAGGTCATATCTTCGAATACCATACTAAATAGATAATAGTTTGAAAAAACACGCTTTTGTGAAAAAATGAACTGAAAGTAAAGCATCGTGTTTTAATTTGAATATGAATAGTGATCAAAAATAATGAGTTGCAATGTAAAAAAAGCGTGGGATGTATGGTGCCAAGAGATTACTCAAAAAGCACGATATAAGAAATCTCAAACAAACCATTACTAAATTTCTTTACTTCGAAGTAATTCTACAAATTGTGCTACCCAGAGAGAACTATTATTTTTTCAGAAGGTTCATACTCGTATACTCATTTTCTTCATTTGGGCTTATCATTGGGGAATAAATACTTTCCAATATCACTCTAATAATGAACGATGATATTGGAACTTTTGGTGTAAAAGTTGAAAACTTTTTCTAGAGATCAATTACCCTAACACCAAACTGATATTTTTTCACTCGACGCGCGTTTCGCTAACAAGGTTAGCATCTTCGGGAGAAGAAATTGATATCAATTTTCTTTTCCTGAAGATATTCACCTTGTTAGCGAGAAAAATATCAGTTTGGTGTCAGGGTAATTGATCTCTAGGAAAAGTTTTCAATCACTCTAATAAACAAAATTTGTCTTCAAACTAGTTTTCGCATATGTTAAAGTTATTGTGTAGTTCGTAACTACTTTTCTTCAACAAATCTTTCCCAGCAGTTCGAGCCGTATAGTAGCTCTACGAAAATAAAGTTATCAATTGACCTCAAAAATATAGCAGCGAATTTTGTTGAGGTGGAGAATTTGTGACTTCTATTACTAACAAATTCGAGAGGAAGATTTGCCGTATTTTTCTTTACAGTTCTTTCCATGAAAAAATTACCAGTCATGACGCTGAATCGATCAGCAAATACTCTCTTTCGGCTGGACCAAATTTTCAACTCGGACATATTTGAGATGTATAGAAATATTCAGGTGGGTCATTAATTCTCGAGAGGGAAAATATGGAAAGCAAATTTGTCAAAGCTTTTTATAACTTGAGGCTGTCTTCCAACGGATGAAAGTATTAAACTTCGCAATATTCTCTGCAATAATGGGGTAAGTAGGGTCTTACGAAGACTTTGAATATTTCAACAAGTATGAGCTGAACTATCGCAAGGTAAACAAGCTTTCAGAATCATTCCAGAATGAATTCAATATGAATACGAATGCCGATATGTTCCCGATAAAGGAACAAGTAGTATAATGATCCCTTCTGATGCTGTTCTGTTGAGATGTTATTGCCATATTCATTAAAATTATGGTTGATAGGTCAATGTATTCGGAATCGCATCTGAAAGCTTTCTGAAAAATTCCAATTTTCGCCCAAAAACAGTTAAAAACAACAAATGAGTGAAAGATTTGGGTTCCGTGTCTGAAAATATCTCGAAAATTACGACAATAATTCGAAATTCAAGAAAGCTAATCTTCATACAGGAGCGCATTTCTTACAAAAAAAGGTTATATCTTCGAATTTCATACAAAATAGATAATAGTTTGAAAAACACGCTTTTGTGAAAATATGAAGTGAAAAGTAAAGAATTTTTTTTGATTTGAATTAAGAATAGCGTAAATGAAAATAATGGGTTGCAATGTAAAAAAAGCTTGGGGTGTATGGTGCCAATAGATTACTTAATAAATCACGATATGAGGAATCTCAAATAAACCATTACTACATTTCTTAGAAATAATTCCACAAATTGTGCCCACCAGAGAGAACCATTATTTTTTTAGAAGATTCATACTCGTATACTCATTTTCTTTATTTGGGCTTATCATTGGTGAATAAATACTTTCTGATATCACCCTAATAAACAAATTTGTCTTCAAACTAGTTTTCGCAAAGTTAAAGTTATCAATTGACCTCAAAAATATAGCAGCGAATTCTGTCGAGGTAGACCAGAGGAGTTGAGCTCTTCCATTCTTTTGATTCCAATTTGAAACCTGCCTAAGATCTCTCAGCGTTAGGTAGAGTTGGAACTCAATGCTTTTTGTGACTTCTATTACTAACAAATTCGAGATAAATATTTGCTGGATTTCTCCTTACAGGTCTTCTAATAAAAAAAAACACCAGTCATGACGCTGAATCGATCAGCAAATACCCCCTTTTAGCTGGAGCAAATTTTCAACTGTGACATATTTTGAATGTATAGAAATATTCAGGTGGTTCATTAATTCTCAGGAAGAAAAATATGGAAAGCGAATTTGTCGATTTGCGAAGCTTTTCATAGCTTGAGGCTGTCTTCCAATGGATGAAAGTATTAAACTTCGCAATATTCTCTGCGGTAATGGAGTAAGTAGGGTCTTACGAAGATTTTGAATATTTCAACAAGCATGGGCTGAACAACAATTTTTCAGTATTAGTTCAGAATGAATTCAATACGAATATTAATTCTGATATGTTCCCGATGAATAAACAAGTAGTAATGATCCTTTCGGGTGCTGTTCTGTTGAAATGTTATTGGCACATGATACAAAATTCCAATTTTCAAAAACAGTTATAAAACAACAAATAAGTAAAAGATTTGGGTTCCGTGTCTGAAAATATCTCGAAAATTACGGCAATAATTCGAAATTAAAGAAAGACGATCTCCATAGAGGAGCTCATTCCTTACAAAAAAAAACTTATAATCCTCGAAATCATATCGGGTTATCTTCGAATTTCATGGTAAATAGGTGATAGTTTGAAAAAACACGCTTTTGTGAAAAATGAACTGAAAAATTAAGAATATTTTTTTGGAATTTGAATCAGGAATAGCGTAAATAAAAAGAAGGAATTGCAATGTAAAAAAAGCGTGGGGTGCATGGTGTCGATAGATTACTTTAAAAGTACCACACGCTTTTTACATTACAATACATTTACTACTCTTACTACTACTCTCATTTTTAAGGAAATATTTTTAACATTTCAGTTCATTTTTTTCACGAAAGCATGTTTTTCAGTTTTTTCAAACTATTATTCATTTCTAATTTTTCAGTTGGATTTTATGTAAAAGCGTGTTTTTTAGTTTCTTTATTATTTATTTTTCATTTTTTAGCTGGATTTTTTATGAAACCGTGAATCTTCAGTTTTTTCAAACTATTCTTCTTTCGAAGATTATGATGCTTTTATAGATTATTATTATTATCATGATCATCAGCACCAAAATGCGCATCATAGAGTGCGTCTTCAACTCGCAGAAATTCCACAGGAGCATATAATATTATTGAAAACTGCAAATCTTAAGGATACTTTGGATAGCAAATTAAATAGGATGGGAATAAAATAAGAAACTAATTGAAATACATCAGGAATAAGGGCAGAAAACGTGTTTATACAGATGGCTGAAATAGAATAAGGAATAAGAATGAACCTATCAAATTGCAGCCTTTTTGACAATGTATATCACATTTTCGTTTCGACACTGACTACAGTACAATTAACCTTGTAATTGTTCGTGTTTTTAATTTTGATTACGTTACATATATCAAAGATTATCAATAAATGATACTTTAAGATTGTTTTGTAAGGTCAGAAGTTAGAATAATTTTAAACTTGGAATGTTAACAGAAAATATTTCGGTTATGCGCATTATCAGTTTCCAAATAAAATAAAAGAATCTTTTGTTATTATTCTTATTTTTATTTTATATTATTTCCTGTATGAACGCTTTCATAGAGATCTATATCTTTATTCTCCTTGTATTGTTTGTTCCTTATTTCATTTTGTTTCCTCTTCAAATCTCCTCTACTTTGAATCTGTAAAATATTCAAGTTAAATTGATGATGAGGGTCTTACCGAGAAATGCAAACTGGCTCCTTCGCCAAAAATTTCGTTCTATTGAAATAATTGGGATTCGGCTAAAAGTGATGAGAAAAGTGGAATCATGTATATCATGCACATGACAGATACAAAGGTGTGTGTTACCCATGGAAATGAAGTGCAGAAAAAAAGGAATATGGCCTCCTTCCAAACTTTGAATGGTTTTGACTTCGGAACGAACAGAGAGCTCCGTGCTCACTTCATATTTGTGCTAAAATATCGACTGTTGGTTCAAAAGGCTCAGGTGACAGAAGTAAGTTTAGACTGGAAACAGATTACGTGATCAACAAAATCTGTTGTGCCACATTTTTGTAGCGGTTGTTGACCTCAAGTATAAGTAAAAATCGGATGTGTTACAGAAAACTGTACAGAGTCAAATTTCAAAATTCTGCATTATCAACAAGTTGAGGGCAGATTTTCCTCACTCAGATCGATCAATACGAACCAACAAATGATGAATCCGTGCAAAAAGCAAAATTCTTTGGGATATCTCGCCACGTACCCGAAGACGACTTAGATTATAGACGCAGTTAAAAGAATTCGTGACTTTTTTTTATTGGAATTTTGAGCGACAGGAGTGCGTTATGTAAGTCCTTCCTCAGTACGTGATACCGTGAATTTCGGAGAAAAATATACACAGAATATGGGATGAAAATCTGGTTCCTAGAGAATTTTTCGTAGTTTGGTGGTTTGATCCATTGTATCCAAGTATGGGAAACAGAAAACGAAATGAATTCAAGACGTTCGCTTCACAATATTCAAAATTCGATGTCAGATAGACGTCAGAGTCAATTCACATCATCATAAAAATCAACAATCACTAGCTTCACTCTCGGTTGGAACAAAATTACCTTCATCACCGCCTTCCGTGGTTGTTGACTCTAAGCTTCCAATTTTTGCACGGGAAGGCGGATGCTACATTTTTGAATTTATGTCTGTATTCTGTGCTTCCACCTTTGTAATAGCAGGAACTTATTTTCCCTTTTTCATATATTCACTTTTCAAAGTGATGTTTTTCAAATTCCACAATTCATGAGGTAATATAATATTCATTAATATATAATAAAGTATATATAATATAAAATCACGAGTAAAAATAGAAATTATAACAAGAAATAGAAAGGGTGAATGAAAAAAATGAAAATAAATAAAATAGAACAAAATATAAAATAATGTCAAGTGGAAAATTCATTGTTATTGATTGACATTTTGTTTTTATCACTAGTTGGGGGCCAATCTGTTCTAGCCGATCAAATGATAGAAGCAAAATATATAAATATATATATATATATATATATATATATATATATATATATATATATATATATATATATATATACATCAGTTTCCTGATTTATCTGCTTCATAGCAAATACCACTTTCTATTTATATATATATGTGTTCTGTGGTTTTGATCCTCTGAAGGATAATTGTCACAACGTTTCGGCAAAGTCTCATTTGCCATCTTCTAGGTGATGATTGAGTTTCGTCCTCCGAACTCACACAGTCACACTGGAACAGTCGAGTTCGGAGGACGAAACTCAATCATCACCTAAAAGATGGCAAATGAGACTTTGCCGAAACGTTGTGACAATTATCCTTCAGAGGATCAAAACCACAGAACACGGAATGAAACCCGAAAAAACAACTCATCATACTTCGTCCGTGAGAATCTTCATGCTAACATATATATATATATATATATATATATATATATATATATATATATATACCTGTAACATTGTTTATCTACGGCCCCTAGCAGTTTACGAACAATTAGTTGCATACTTTGATAATAATGAATTATTCTTAGGCCAACAGTCAGGATTCAGAAAAAATCATTCCTGTGAATCAGCTATTCAGTATACTTTCTCTAGATGGAAAAAAGCGTATGATGAGAATAAATACACTCTAGCTGTTTTTCTCGACTTCAAGCGAGCGTTTGAAACAATTGATAGAAAAATTTTGATAAAAAAATTAAATTAATATGGGTTAATAGGCTCTGTGCTGACTTGGTTCCTTAGTTGCATTAGTGAAAGAAAACAAAAAACAAAAATTGGTTCAAAAATATCTGATGAGGTAGATATCAACATTGGTGTTCCTCAGGGAAGTGTACTGGGCCCACTTTTATTTATTATATACCTAAACAATACTTACTATGTTCCTGGAGCACATGAACTTAATCTGTTTGCAGACGATACATAAGTTTATACTTCGAATCCAGAACTTAATGATGCTGTAGATACTCTCAAAGGTTCTATGAAGAATATCGAAAAATATTTACATATAAATAAATTAAAATTAAATGCAGATAAAACAAAAGTTATGGTGATAACAACCAAATATAAACTGAATTCTATTGATTATAATAAAGTAAAGATCGAAATTGGTAACACTGCCTTGGAATATGTGTCCGAAATAAAAAAAAAAAATCGAAAAAATTATATTTTTCTTCTAGGATAACAAGTAATTTGACTGTTACCTCTAGAATATTAACATATAATTGTATAATTAAACCTCATTTTGAGTATTGTCCAACTAATAAACCGAAACAGGGTTTCACAACTTCGTCGTTATACTTCCATTGATCACATGTTAAATATGCTGCAGTGGCTTTCGATTTCAAATCGATTATTTTTTTTTGACAATGGTTTTTATATTTAAAATAACCTAAGGTCTCCAACCAACATATTTTAACGAATTTTTCATTTTCAATAATCAAATACATGAACACGAGACAAGATCTTATGCTAATTTTTATATATATAGAACTCACACTGGTGGCGGTATGAAAAATGTATTTCACAATATGAATTTGAAAATTTACCGAATGCCATTAAAGAGACAAACACTGTGCGAGGGTTTAAAAGTAGATTATTGGAATATCTAAAACTTTAGTTGGTTGGAAAACATGTATATATGTATTGGTGTATTACTGTATCAATATTTGTTTTTAACAACATTAGTTCTTATGTATTGTGTATGTTTTTCATGACCTTTTTATCTATTTTATCTTCTATTATTGTTATTATATATATATACATATTTGAATGTTATCAATAATGTTGGCACTGTGTGGAAATTCAAATTGTTATATGTATATATCTATATATATATATATATATATATATATATATATATATATATATATATATATATATATATATATATATATATATATATATATATATAGTAAGATTAGGACATATCCTATTATAAAGATTACTACTATTACTATAGATAATAGGCGAGAACACACGATACGCAGCCTCAGTGAATAGCTTTTTACACAAGGTAAACAAGTCGCACAATTTTCGTAATCAAAACGCACATATTGAAAAAAAATACACCGAACAACCCGTTGGCATAAACAAGCCTCAGAGGACACTGTTTTCGCAGAGCTTCGGCAACTATGTTAGTCGATGCTGGCGGGGTTCTATTGGATTTGAAGAGGCATGGTGGCCCGCAATTGTCTTCAGTTGCAGAAGATTAACAATTCCCTGAAAACAAGGAACTAACATCATCGAGAATATCTTTCGCTAGTTCACCTAATAGTAACGCAAGTTGCAATAACGTAACCTCAACAAATGGAATCATTACAATGTCATATGATTGGACACATCGAAATACATCCAATATATTCAATAATTTTTTAAAGTAACAATAAATCATAATAATGTTCCCAATGTAGATTAAAAAAATTGTTGTGAAGTTTGGTAAACATATACTAAGTATATCATTTTGTAAATTTTTTCGAAATAGAATTATTAAAAAAATCTATAGATGCAATAAAATACAGAGTATCCTAATCGAAAAAATGAAATACTCTGTGTATATGGCTGTAGGTAAAGTATGGTACATAATGCGTGTTGTAAGGCAATTATGCAGTCCCCTTCGTGCGTAATATGCTCTTTACAATACTTGTTATCTAACATTCAATTATAGCGGCACATACAGTCAACCATATGGAATTACCATTTGAAGGGATGGATACTACAGGAAGATGGCACTAGCGATTTCGTTTCAAAGTCACGTCTTTTCTTTCATTTTAGTTACGGACGTCATAGGTCGAATGACATATTTTCTTGATTACTTATACATAATTCTAGAAGATGGCAATCAATTCAGGAACATAATTGGAATTTTTTGTCAATGTCGTAGATCATTCATGTTTTGACGATTATTTTAATGCCTTAACTTTCATTACGTTCATAAACTTCTATGATCAATTCTAGTTTGAAGATTCATTATCTTGTTTTCAACGTTTCAGTCAAATTGACACACAGAACTCTGAACCTATTTTTTCCTGTAGAGCAGGAAACTTTGTTGTACATTGTCAAGTGAACAGGAATATAGACAAAATAGGGTAGATGCCGTGATAAAAACGCTTCAAATCCTTCTTACACAGACATTGACTAACTATATCTCTATAAACAATGCCTGTAAACAATGCTTCAAACTGCTCTACCAGATGGCGCTGTATGATTTTCAATGAATTGTTTCATTTAATTGGGTATTAGGAATGATTAATAAAATGTCGCCTGATGCCAGAGACGGCAGTGACGTTGACAAGTAATCGTATAAGCTTTCCTAATCATCGACTGATTCTCACCCAAAAATTCTATATGATATCGAATAAGTATAACAGGGTGTTTGGACATCTCAGCATTGCCATTCGCAACAGCTTCAGAATTTATTTTACTTACTCCTGAAATTTTTGCATTCAGGTACATACCTTTTCTGGCGGCTGTACATTTCATTAAGAATTTCCTCGAACACCCGCGAGGTTTGATAGCGCTTCTCACCAAGAACGAAACATTAATCATTGATGACTTGTTAAAAAACCAGCCCTGAAGTTTCGCGGACTCTCCTTAATGAAATTAGTCGTCAGCGGTGGATCCAGAGGGAGGCGCCTCCGGAGGAAATTCTGAGGTCTAAATATATATAGGCATCATTGCTACCGACTTCTGAGTGGTTTGGGACTCCCCTTTGGGAATATTCACCGACAAAAAGGTATTTCAGAAAGGGTGATCGCTGTTCTACTATGTATTAGTGAAAATGGCCCAAATACGGTGTGACTGTCGTCTAACGAAAGTATCGCCTTCCGCAGACGACTGAAGATGTAATATTTGCGGGAAAAACTGCGAAATCGACTCAGCATATTTTGTATAAATCAGTTTATTGCAATTCAGGAAAATAGTATAATACTAACCAAGGCAGAAAGTGCATTATCTCGAGAAAAAAATGTGAATTCACAATCTTTGAAAGTGTGATTATTTCTTACCTACTAGCGGGTTGGAAAGTACCAATTGTTTAGTCAAGAAAAGACGAGTCAGCAAAGAACTTTTCCGACCTCTTCTAGAGCTTTCCAACGTTCTTTCTCTCTAATTTGAAATGTCATTTGATTAATCGGAATGTACGAATTGTTTAGATACCTGCTACACATCAATGCAGTTGTATAACATATTTTTTCAACCTCTAGATAGACAATTACATTTTTTACAAAAGATGAGCACGATGGCATTTTTTGTGAAGTACGTTCATGTGCTTTGCCAACTCAAAACACAAAATATGTTGAAATGAATCTCACATATATTTATAACTTTATAATATATTAAATGAATATTTAATAAACATGATAGTGTTTGAAATAATATGCAAACCTTGGTAAAAGCTAACATTTTCACCTCGGGCTGTGAACTTGGTGAGCATTTTTTTTTTGTTGGGTAGAATAATCCACTTTTCGCCTTGGTGCATCATATACCGAAGCCGTATATTGGGGTTAACGATTTTCTTGAGACTTTTGCCGAGGTTTGCATGCTCTATTAGTCACAATCTTTCGAGAAAATACTATAAAAATGAGCAAGAAATAAAAATTCGAAAATGTAATTCCCCAAGTAAATGAATACATTCACAAATCCAATGACAGATAGCTCTTTCATCCACCATAGGTCTCATCAGTGACATTTGGCAAAACTTGCGAGCACAAACATATTGAACTGTCCACTCCTTAAAAATACAATCTGAATCTGCTGTAGATGGTGTGAATCTGAAATAAGGCCATCGATATAATTATATTCAGGAACTTGGATATTTTCGTGGAAAGAATATTTTTGAGTATCAACTATTTTTCAACAAAATACTTTTGTTTTATTATATAGAAATTTCCAAGCAATACTATCTATTCGATTCAAGTTTCGTATGCTTGGTATAAAAATCGAGCAAAAAAATATTTCTATGTGAAACGTCTATGAAGAAAATACACGTACCAAGAGACTGTTTGTGAAAAACTTTGATTATACTTCTTCATAGAAGTTTTGTATTTCCTTTCGTTTGATTCCAGGAATAAAAAGCCAGAGAATAGCTCCTTCGAAGTGATTACTTTCGAGACCGACAACATCAAAAGTAGAACTAACAATGGTCATGATGGTTCAAATTTGTTAGGAGAAAACTATTAACTTTGATGATCAATGCCAGACATGAAACATTTTTGATGTTGGAAAAGTAAAGTATGCGATAACTAGTTGGCCAGAGAACATAACCATGATGATGATGATGATTCGATAAAAAAAAAAAGGTGAACAATTCAAAAACGTGAGTTACAAAACGTCATAATGTTTCGACGTTTGAGGTGATAAGTAATCGGAAATAGGAGAGCCGTCGGAACCTTCTGCATTTGAACTGAAATTCTTTCACTTATTCAGAGTTCATTCGTTTGTTGTGGCGTCTATTTCGTGTCGAAGTATCTTGAGTTCATCGAATACATACATCGGAGTTCCGCGACAAAGGACCTTTCACCGTCTGATGTTTCACCCACATTATCGAATATTCCGATCCGATGACAGGCTGGAACCTAGCTAGCTTTAAATATTTTTAGCTAGCTAGCTACATTTCATGGTATAGAATGGATTATTACTTGTGAATGATCACAAAAAAGCACTTCTTGAAGTTTTGATTTGTGGGGTTCCCCCCAATATGCCCCTTTTTTTATGCTCAGTAAAGTTTCAGCTGTTATAAGAATCGTTGCATTTATTCTAACCTAATAGGCGGTGGCAATTTGAAGGAATTTTTTGATGAAAACAGCAAAAGAATACTTTGACTTCACCCAATTATGAAACTATCGATCAACGCGACAACAGCTTGGAAAGCCAACTGTGTTGAATGTGAAAAAATGGCATGTGATTTCGCCGTTACAAAATAGGTGACAGACGTATGTGGAATTCTGTGGGGGTAAGGACAAAAATACAAGAGCTACAACATTATATGTAGACCAAAACTAGAATCAATTTTGAGGTATTTGAAAGGGGTCCGAATCCACCGAGTGGGCAACTGAGGAAAACCATTTCGAAAAAAAAAATTTTCACCGAGGGAAGTGACAACTACAAAGCCATCAGAGAACATCGAAAAGTTGACAAAGGAAATCCAAGGAATTTGGCCGGACATCTTCGCCATTGGCCTCAGAAAATTTTGGATACAATACTCAAATTATGTGAAAGATTGATTTCATTTGTGGGTCCGTGACATACATTTTCCTGGAGCTTCACATTCCTGACCTTTTAACTCGAATTGAAAAATCCCCTGACTTCAATATTTTTGACAACTTTTCAGTCACCGCAAACTTTTTTCAAGGTTCGATTTTCAAAAACTACCAGGCGTATGGCGTATGTTAACTCCATCAGGGGGCGGGTAAGTCGAGGATGGCCTTCTTTTAGATGAAATCAATTACCTATTTTACTGATTGATTTTTGCCAATCAGAAGTGTGCGAGATATCGCGGTGCCAAACCTTCCTCAAATACTCCAGAATTGCTTCTGAATATATGCTTTTTCATATGCATGATTTCCAACTTCCATCGAAAACCTCCTTTATATAAATCAAAATTGTACCATTATGCTAATTTTCAGCTTCATAATTGATTCAGAAGATATGTATTATCATATGCATGATGTTCAAATTTAACAAGAGTTGGTAAAAATTACAAATTTTTCGTTTGCTTCAAAAAGTGACTGAAAGATGATAATCTCAAATGGAATACCCTGTATATTATCGAAAATTTAGGAAGCTGTTGAAATTTTCTTTCTGTGTTCATTTTGCGTATATTTAACTAGTCAAGTTTCGGACATATGAGCATTTATTTGTGAAAATGTCCCATCAGAATGGTATTTCGATCCAATCGGTATTCTGTTAGCAGGCCATGATTACTATTTGACAGTGAAGTTGTGACATTATAACTAATGGACTGGTCCTAAGAGAAAAAGGACTGCAGAGTGAGCAAGATAGAATACTTCGAGTATAACTTCTAAGCCAAATCCTTCCTCAATGTAGCAGATAAAAAGAGGTTAAGAAGGATAGAGTAATTCAAGTATAGCATTATCATTCTGTCCTTCACAATATCACTTCAATGTGCATATTCTTTCTCTCTCTATCGTATTCCACATCTTATATGGAAAACTGTCATAAAGGCCAGTCCGTTAGTCATCATGTCTAAGCATTCTCATTAAATTATCGACATTTTCGTCACTTCAAATACTTTCAAAACGATGGCTCGAAACTATTCAAACAGAGTTTTTATGAATGTGTTCGATTTTTTTGGACAGTGTGATGAAATCATCAGCAGGACACCTGTTTCAAATGGACTCTTATATGAATGATATACAAGTTTTTGTGAATTATCTTTTATTATACTTCTTTATAGAAGTTTTGTATTTCCTTTTGTATGATTTGGGGAATAAGAAGTCGGAGAATATCTCCTATAAAGTAATCACTTCCAGTGCCGACAACATCAAAAGTAACAATGGTAATGATGGTTCAAATTTGTGAGGTGAAGAATGTCAACCTTGATGATGCCAGTCACGAAATATTTTTGAGGTTAGAAAAAAAAGTACGTGATAACCATTTGGCCAGAGAATATACCATGGTGTGATGATTTGAGAAAAGAAATTGTTAACTTAAATTCGAAAACGTGAGTCACACAATGTCATAAAGTTTCGACGTTTGAGGTAAAAAGTAATAGAAAATGAGAGAGCCCACGAGAGCTTCTGCATTCTTTCAATTACTCAGAGTGCATTCGTTTTCATCCTGTAGTGGCGTCAAAGTAACGTTGAGTTCATCGAATACAACGGAGTTTCGCTACAAAGGGCCTTTCACCGTCCGATGTTTCATCCTCATTATTGAATATTCCGATCCGATGACAGAATGAAAGCTAGAAAAGCCCATGACAAAGAATAAGAGTAATCAGCTTCTGAAAAGTCGACAAGCACATCGAAAGTGGCCCAATAATATAAATTGGTTCTATGGTTTGCTCCACGCGGAGGATTAAGCCTTAGAGGAAACGTTTTGTGGTTCATCGATTAGAAATACGAGGTATTTGTTGAAGAGGTTACAGAAAGGCCGGTTACCCAATTCACTGTTGTGATACTCAGCTGTCAGCCCATTCAGTCAATCGAGGTGCTCAGCCGAGCGATTTGATTGGCGGAGCGGACGTAGTTTCTCAAATCGGTCCTGACTTCCACTGCAAATAAAAAAATAGTTCGGAATGATGTGTTCACCTAGGCCATGATTATTGTCCCATATTTTCATGGAACATGGCTACATAAAGGTGCAAATAATTTAAAAAACATCACCAATAACCTGAAAATGCTCTGTGCTTTTTCAACAACATCATGTGACATCAAGCATGATGAAACCGCGAGAAATATTGAACTCATTTAGAAATTTTCGGGGCTGATACAGTTTCCAAACCTAGAATCCTAACCCTGACAAGTCGAAACTTGTGCCATCTGAAAAATAACGGGATCTCATCTCCTAACGTGTTGAATATCGTCCTCCTTTGACAATTAGCTCTTGAATGTATACTACTGAATTCAAAATGAAGACACATTGTTACTATTTCCAGCACCAGCGAGGATAAGGAATGGAAGTTTGTCCGGAAACGTTCAACCATCCAGAACATAGCCACAATGAATGGTTCCTGATCCCACATAGTCGACGGAACCCGACAAAAACAAGCTAGCCATCTTCATCTCTAGTTTATGGAGATTATATCATGGAATCTTCCCCGTTGCATACCATACCTTTTTGCGATGGTTATTCAGAAATGATACGAGGACAAAACAAGACAAGAAAATGTATCTGAAGAAAGTTATAGAGAGTTGTACTCGTTGAGATTGAATCCTAAAACGGAAAACACCCAATTGAAATGAATATTCAAAAACACTCACTCCTGAAAGCTTCTTCCATAGCGGACCTTATAGGAACGATAATATTGAAACGATAGTATTGATATTGATAAGTAAAGACTCAGTTCCAATTGTACAGTAAGGGAAAACGGAGCTACCGGTGCTAATCGCTCTGTTTTGCTCCCAAAGTAACAATAAAGTTTCATTGCTGAATTGCTGTAAGAGATGTGTAGCCTTAAATTTTTTCAAGATGATGATACTCTTTTCTGTATCGAACGGATCATTTCTTACGAATGATAGCAATTACGTACTTCTTGAAGTTTCGATTTGTCACGTTCCTCTCAATAAGCAACTTTCTTTAAATTGCATTTAAATTTAAATTTAAATTGCAATTCTTAGCGGCATGAAAAGTCACCAACAGAAATCAAAGAAATTTGAACACAATACTAAGAAAATTCCGGAGAAAATACTCAAATAGCTTCGCTATTCCTGACCCTTCGAATTCAAATTGAAAAATCCCCTGATAACAATATTTTTTCGATATTTTTGGCAATTTTTCATTCACCCTTACAAGAGCGTAGAGCGGACATGCTTTTTTTTCTAATTTCGAGTTTCAACTCGAAATTGAGTACGCTTTCGTACAACTTTGACTCTGTCAATGACTCATTTTCGTGATTGATTTCTCCCAATCAAAAGTATGCGAGATATCGCGGTGCCAGACCATCCTCAAATACCTTAGAGTTAATTCTAGGGATATGCGTTTTCATATGTTTGATTTTCGAATTCCATAAAATTCTTCCTTGATACTGATGAAATTTGTATCACTAGGCTAATTATCTGCTCACCCAAGAACCTCATCCAAATAACCATCGCCCCTCTGAATATTTGGTGTCGCTTGGTTTTTGCTAGATATATGCGGATGTTGTTTCAGTATTACAAATAACCTGATGCTTTCTGCCAGACCTCCAAGACAATGAAAGAATAACATTAGCTATATTAATTTCTCCACATCGCCTGTATGCGGACCAAAGTCTCAGTTGCACCGAAACCATAGCAGATCTATATTGAAGAATTCAGTGCCATACAACTCGAAAATGAGTAGCAACTGCAAAGAAATCTAGCTTATCAGCCAATTCAAAAGTACGGTAGGGAAAGGTAACGCTTGGAAGGAATATTATAAACGGAGCCAATCACCGCTGCTCATTTGCTTTTCCTCTTTCAATTTCTCGAAGGAGCTATATTCTGAAATCCAATTCTTTAAGACCCGGCTTGGCGTTACTGTGTAAACTATATCAACCAACATCTTGACGTCAATATCTTTTAATAAAGTCAATTGAATAGAAATTGGAAATACGTTCTCCTACCATTCAATGAATCATTGTCGACTTCATTGGTCAGTGTTCGATTGAGTGTGCAACCCCTATCGGTGATAAGTTTTGTTCACGTTGAGTCACACGTGACGTATTGAATCTTCCGTAATCTTACTAAAAACCTTTTGTTGCGGTTACGTGACAGTAGCTTCGTATTGCACTACTAATAATCAGAAACGTAATCATTGAGCATTTTGTTCGAATCCCATTAAAACATTTCCCGTTCAACTCATGATGGGGAGGTCATAATGTATGATGATGAAATAGTTAAATGTGATTGCACTTGCTTAAATTCCAGTCTTATCCAATAAGCCTATCAATACGAAATCAATTTCCAGTCGAGACCATTATTCACTTTTGAAGAACGGGATGATTTTATGTCGGAAGGACTGTCAATCATTTCGTGAATTTTTTTATCAGCTCCAATTATATCTTCATGTCGGTTTATTCAATATCACATCATTAGTCGGTAGGCTGGCCGAACACTTTCAGGAGTTTACGCGTTAAGGAAATATATTGACAAATATAAATACTATGTGAAATAACTTGAAATATACATTCGAATCTCAAAAAGGATATCTGGGTGATGAAATTTTCTGGTTACAAAATTAACGACTTATGAACAAAAAATAGACGAATTTCTGCTGGATGCAGTTTTTCTCGTATTTATTTATTGAGTAGGATTAGATGTCTTTCGAAATATATTTTATCATATCCGGATTACATTCCTCAAGGTACTCATAGAGAAAGTTCTTTTTTCTCTTTTTTGACAATTCTCTCCAATGTAACAATATTTTATGATTGTTTCATAGAATTAAAACACTACATTTCGAAATTTTCAGGTGACAATCTCTCAAATCTAATACAATATTTTTTACATGAAGTCTCAATACTTTTTGAAGCTATTAGACATTTTGAGGTCTAATCAGGATTTTTTTCTAGTTTTCCGAGAACGGAAAGCCTTTGTGCACAAGTCATTCTTTTGGCAAGTTTTTACATTAGAAAGCTTCCTATTATATGATAATTTACTCTCATCATTGAACATAAAAAACTTCAAAGTAAGACAAATCTCAAGTGAAGTGTTTTTTTCATCAAAACCTGCCTACGATTTCTGAACTGATAAGAAATGGAGTTCTGCTTGGATGTGAGACACTGACAATAGCTTTTCCTGCTCAGAGTTCAATCTAGGGTTACTCTCAAAACTTTAACCTTGCCTCCTTTAGGAACGTCAGTTGGATTGACATGAATATCCAGCTGATTAACTCGATTTTGATGACACTGAAAATAATGTCCGATTGGGATTCACATTGAGATGTGAAAAATTATCACATTTGAAAGTCATTGGCATTCAAATTCCAAAATATCCTTAATTTCATCAGATATTGTTCCGTCACTACAATAAACATTATTGTTACATTCTGCTGTTAATTCCGGAAAGGTACGAGGTAATTTGTTATTCCTCCTTTTATCTTGACGATGGTTCACTGGAGGCGATGGTGATATGGTCTTCAAACGACTAATTTCCAGATCGAAAGATATTGGTTTGGAACTGAATGTCCAAAAGTTCGAACTTTTTTGTTTGAGGCGCAAAGGTTTTCTTAAATTCAAGGAATTCATTTTTCTCGCACCAGGTATCAAAGTTCTTGGGAAAGCTGATTGGTCACTTCTTGGTGCTTCTCTTAAAATTGAGCTCTTCCTACTCATCTCACCGAAAAATACATTCACTGACACTCATGACTTCACGCATTGATGATATTTCAGCACATGTTGCTTATTTTTTATTGAAGAATTATCTAGCAATACCAAAGATGGCATATATATTGCGCTACAGTCCCATTTGGCATAGTCTCAGCGAAACAAGGAGAATTGAGGATTCGTCTCACATCTGATTTTAGTACAGGTAATAGGGAGCCAGCTACTCGTGTCCATAATTTATAATTAGGCAGGAGTTATTTTATTTCATAGATAGTTGCAGTCTGACGTACTTAACCTAAGAACACAAAATACTTACAAAAATGGCGAACGGAAGTGCCGCCATTTTGTGAAAAACCGTTTGGGCCTGTATCTCCGTAACCGTGCACTTTAGGCCCACAATTATCAGGACTTTTTTTATAGATAATCAAATTTCCTATCTTTTTCATCCACTAATTTCTTTCGTAGCACTCACCGTTCACGACTTATATTATTATTACTTTTTGTTTATTCAGTTTTTACCGATATCTCTTCAAATAATTGTTTAAACAATGAATTGTTGATGATAAAACTTTCAATTCGATAAATTCTCTACAACTTTTATTCGAAACTTTTTTCTCTAAAGTTAATATTTTCGAAGTTACAACGCGTTAATTTCAATCGTCTTGTATCTGGGAGATCAACTAGAGTGCATTTCATGCAAATGCAGAACTGGTTGTGGCAGAGCCTGTGGGTGCCGAAAAGCAGAATTGGACTGTACGGTAATCTGTGAGAACTGCACAGAGGAAACGTGCACTAATCAGCTGAAAGTAATCGTCAACAACACAGAATTGTGCGACACCGATGAAGATATTGGTGATGATTCTAACGAAAAATTAATAGAGGCGTTACAATCTTTATATGCCACTGACGAAGATAACGAAGAGAAAGAGGAGAATGTAACCAACGTCGTAAATTCACCACCCTCGAAACGCCAAAGAGTCAGAGAAGACATATGATTCATTTTGGTGTACATTTGTAAAAATAAATTTCACATATATTCTTCAATAAATTTTCCATTTTTTCATTTGCGTGTTCAATTATGGCAGCAGTTTTTAAATTAATTATAGTAATATTTAATTGTATAAAAGAAAATACAAAGAAAAATTTTTAATGGGTATTCGCTATTTCTTGCAGGTAAGAACTTGAATTATTAATTATTCGTTAAATCAAAAAAATTCTAAAATCCATATTTTTTTTATTATGTATCGGATTCGCTACATCATTACGCTATGCATACTTCGTTTTTAATAACCTTGTACTCGGTAGTACAACATTGAACGCGTTGTAACTTCAAAAATATTAACTTTAGAGAAAAAAGTTTTGATTAAAAGTTGTATAAAATGAATCGATTTGAAAGTTTTATTGTAAACAATTCATTGTTCAAACAATTATTTGAAGAGATATCGGTAAAAAAGTGAATAAACAAAAAGTAATAATAATATAAGTCGTGAACGGTAAGTGCTACAAAAAAAAAATATGGATGAAAAAGATAGGAAATTTAATTGTCTATAAAAAAGGTCCTTATAATTGTGGGCCTAAAGTGCACGGTTACGGAGATACAGGCCCAAACGGTTTTTCACAAAATGGCGGCACTTCCGTTCGCCATTTTTGTAAGTATTTTGTGTTTTTAGGTTAAGTACGTCAGACTGCAACCATTCATGCAATAAAATAACTCCTGTCTAATTTTGCAAAACAAAATCCTCTATTACCTGTATTATTTAGCCTTACCTGCATTTTATCATGTATCAATAGTGTTTCTGATTTGATCGAGGCAATCTTACCAGAAAGCTTTTCGAGCACACCAAAATATCTTTATATAGAAGGAGAGCTCCTGTGGATTTCCTATATAGAATTCAATCATTATTTGAATTCGGGAAAATCTTCGCAAAAGTGTTGGAATATCCCTCTGATTGATATCGTTAAGAAATAACTCGAAGGTCAATAACCTAAAGGGCCAGTTTCAAAGTAGGTACTTACGAACAATCTGGTTCCTGGCTTAAAGCTTCCAGTGGGTTCACTGGGCATTCTCCTTGATAAAGAATCATTCAGGATTGCGAATTTACTGCGTTTGGAAAATTCGATTTGTGTTTCTCATACCTACAGATGTGGTGTTCACGTCCATGAAATGGGAATTCACGGATTGAGCTGCAGATTCAGCGCTGGACGTTATTCTTGCCATAGTGTGGTGAATGACTTGATCAAACGAGCCTCATCAATGGAAAGAAAATTCACCAATTTTTTAACCTCTTGGAGTGAGTCGCGACGATGGCAACCGCCCTGACGATATGACGTTCATCCCTTGGAAGTTTGGTTAAGCTCCAGTCTGGGATTTCACGTGCGTGGATACTATGGCAGTATCACATGTAGTTGTCACTTCTAATTTTCATGGTGCAGCCGCTGCGAATGGTGAAAAAATCAAAACTAAGAAATATCATGATTTATACCAACTGAAGTTTTTATATTTAGTTGCTATTGAATCCTTTGGAATTTTTGGTGTGCAAGAATTGTAGCTCATCAAAGAGATTGACAAAAAAATTACAGAAGCGACCAATGATACCAGAGCAACACCCTTTCTATTTGAACTTATTGGTATTTCAATTCAACGTGGAATTGCAGCTTCTGTCTCAGGAACCATTTCTTTTACCCGTCAACTTGATGAATTATTTGTAGCTGCTCAGATAACTCATAGAAGACTTCGAAACAAGCAATCCCCAAAGTCCTCTGATGAAGAAGCCTCCGATATGAATAGCGAATCGGATTTCAATGAAAAGGCAAAACTCCACAACGGGACAGAAATATATAGGAAAACAATGACTCTTGAGGAAATAGACGGCACACACCCGGATTCATCAACCTCTCAAAGGCTTAGAAAATGACCCATATCTGCATTCAATTTGATATCATGCTTTTCAAATTCCAATTTCCTGGCGTGCCGATTATATTGAAGAAACCACTCGAAAGAAGGCAGATACGATGATTGAGGCACAAAAGTCCTCAATACCATCAAACCCATGGTACATTATACTACCAAAATATTCGGTCTCAATGGGTTGAAGAATGTCGGGAACATTTGTTTCATGAACGTTGTCATCCAGTGTTTATTCAATACAAGGTGATTGTTGGTACTTGAAGAAAGATACGTATATAAGGGACATACATATCATTATTTCGAGAATGAAAGGTACTCTGATGGAAGCTTTCGCGAAAGTCATTGAAGAATTGTTGTTGGTCCAACAGAATAGTAAATACATTTTTCTGAAGAGCCGAATTGAACTTTATCCTCGCTCCATGGGTTATGCAAAAGATACCCAGTAATTTTTGAGGTACCTGCTGGAGGGACTGCAAGACACATAAAAACCCAAACCAATTTCAGCAGGATTGGATAAAAATTGAGTGATGGCAATAAATTACAAGAGTCATAAATGAACAACCTTAACATAGTAGAAAACTTCTCGGGCCAACTGAAATGCACGTACTGTGGAACTTTTGCTGCATATTCCATCAAGTACTGATCATCTCAGGTTATTTCATCCCTTAGATTCTTTTAAGAGAGAATAGTTGTTTGGTGGAGATGAGAAGCCGGCATATTCTCAGTGTAAAGAAAGGCGGAAGTGCTCAAAAGTTATCGATCCACAAACTTCCCAGTGTGCTAGTTATCCATCTAAATGGATTCTCTCAAACAGATAGTTTCAGAGGAAAACTAAATGTCGCAGTAGATTTTTCGCAGGTCTGGACATGGACAATTAAACGGCAGCCAGTGTAGCTCCTTGTTGCTACAATATCAACGTACTCTCTAATCACAGCGGCACTACGTAGAGTGGCCACTATACGTCTCACTGCCGGCATCCTGATGCGGAAACGTGGCACGAATTCAACGATTCTTGTGTGTCATCAATCTCCTTCGAATCTCTTGGAACTGGCGAAGCGTATATTTTATTTCATGAACAGGAAGGCACTAGATCACATCTTGGAGATGGAGTTTCATTATTTTTCGAATATAACTGTTTTTTCATATTTCGTAGTTATTGTTATTCTCTGTTGATTTTTCAATATTTTTTTATATTTAGATTATAAACTCTTTATCATCAGCTGTTGAGTTATTGTTACATATTTGTCCACTGAATGACGATGACTCCATCCATGATAGAGAAGCACATTTGAATCCCACTGATTGGAATTTCTGTTTCAAAATATCATGCTTGACCCAGGTTCTCGAACTTCTACCTTTCTCTCGATTGGTTCAATGAGATATTCGAATATTTCCTCTAAGGACATCTTTGGCTCAAATATCATACGTTTTCTTCGCCTTATTAGCTATTATTCGTTTTTTTTTGTATCATGAAATAATCGTCCTTTATTGCGAATCAATTCCACGGAAACATTTTGTCAAACTCAGCAAACTTGTAGAATGTCATCATTGGAAATTGACTTTAATCTGGTTCAGTTTGGAACACTGTTATGACAAGCAACCTGATTGTTTGATTTTGGAGTGGATAATATTACGAATAATATGGAATGGTTTCAATTATAGTTTACCATATCAATTATGATTCATGGATATCGAATTCAATCGATAATGGCAAATTCATATTCATTCAGCAAAGCAGACAGTCATGGGGGTGAACGATGAAATCACTATGAACATAATTATAATTAAGCGTTTGAAACAAGTAGTGCTTCATACACCAGATCCAGTTTTGTGAAATACTAAATGGTTGGAATCCAACGAGTGTCCACACATTTAATAGTTGTATAATGATAATGATAAAATTGAAAACTGAAGCGTTTATTATGCCTCATAAAAAATTGTCTCGTCACACTCGTCTGCCGTGATGGCTTCAAGTACTAGACACTGATAATAAATTCGTGAAGAAAATCTATTTTTTCGCTGATGAGTTTCCCATACCGAACTGGAGTTCATTCAACACAAATACATATTATTCATTACCTCAATCCTATCTTTAGGGAAATCGACAGATGAGATGATGATGAAAATATTATTTATTACTTTGAAAAAATCAATTAAATCAGTTGGAATCAAAATATCAATATTCAAATCATCAAAACTTAACGTAAGTGTAAAAGATTGCAATGGGTGTGAAAAAATTCCTTCAACCTCCCTCCAGCGCCAAATTCTGTTATAATATATGTTCTATTAAGAAATTGCAATCATGCAGCACAAAAAGAGAGAGATTCTCGCCATTACCGTGAAATATCAACTATTTCGAAAAATAATCATCAGCGAGACCAGTTTCCATTTCAATCAGGTGTGCCAAATTATATCTGATCCCTTTTTTTCATTGTTTCGTGAATTACCGAAAAACCAAAAGAAAAGCAATAATAATTATAAGTGTTGAATAAGATGGCATTTTGCGATCTTGGTCACTGTAAAGTGAATCCCTTCTATCCTATACTCTTTGAATGGTTAAAATGATGGTGAAGAAGTTTTTTTATCCATTGAGTTGAACATGGTGATGCCTTGTACTGTAAGGACATTCAACGAATTTGTGAAGTGTTGTAGTTGTCAACAGTGGCTTATTTTAATCAAGTCGGTGCATCCACAAATTCGATGCATCCATTCATTCATTTCTTCAACTATTTCCACTATTTTGAATGGTTCAGTACTCATTTGAAAGCTGTTAGATAATTGCTCATAAGGAATACACGTGTATTCCAAATCAATGGCGGTCGCTCCTGGGAACAAAATTCAAAAATGATGGGATATGTGACATTTCATCTAATAAATTTGATCTCATAACTATATCCATTGTCCGGAAACCAAATTCAGCGAATTTTTGTTCCAAATTCTTCGAAAATTTGAATTGAAACTCATAATTTCAGGAAATTTGTAGATTGGTACTGTACTACTACAAAGTTAAATGGAAAAGTGCTGTCAAGAATTGAACATGTCACAGAGAGCACAATACACAGTGCATGTAGCCATAAAACAAAAAGTGAAAGTTCACAACTATAGTTATCAATGTCATTCACAAAACATAGAAATGAACTGGCCGAGCAGGGCATGGCCCAGCTCTTCAGGTTGACTGACAGTCATTCGATATCTGAGGTTAAGCAACGCCGAGCGCGGTTAGTACTTGGATGGGTGACCATACGGGGAATACCGTGTCGAAAGCCCGTACAGCTGCAGCCGAATAGCATATCATAGCTCGCAGACAATATATCAATGAGCACAAGATATATTGAGGATATGCCATCCTTCGGAGGGGACATAAAGCCGTCGGTCCCGAGTCCATGGATGTTGGGCTCGTTAAAGATCCCTACCTCTGGTTGGAATACCAGGGGGTTCGGCAAAAATTTCCGGTTGGGAGAAGTGTGCTCACCGGCGTCGGTGATTGGCCTTCGTAGCGGAAATAGGCCGACGTTAAATAATGAATAAAAAAAAAACTGGCCGAGCATTGCTGAAAATTCATAATCAACCTAAAAAAATCTACAGTCTCCTATACAATTCTCAATAACAAAGGAATTATAAAACCGCATGTTTGTTGCGCTTTACAAGAGCTTCCTCGAACAGGACATCACAGAATTGATAACTTCGTTACGGTTGAAAAAGCAGTCCATCAAGCACAATTTGTTATGTTATGTAACCGTATGCCAGCAAAGTCTGGAGTCTTTTTGGAATGACTGTGTTCATGGAATTACGCATGCTATCGCAGCCCGAGTCCAATGAATATGAATCAAATATTTTTGTTTCCTGGCGTATTTTTCAGAATTGAAACTGATTGAATACGAATGTATTTCACACTGTCTGGTACATCATCATGTGTATTCTGAAATAATTCCGGCCGCTTCCAGAAGTTTTTTTTTAAATTATGGGATATTTAACATTTAACCTGATGAATATGATCTCATGACTACAGCGGAATTCAGAGAATTATTGCCCCAAAATCTTAGTGAAATTTAATTGAAAATCATATTTTTAGGAAATTTATTTTCAACAGTTTGTGTATTGGTACTGAATCTAGTTATATCCATGAATCGACAAGCAATTGTTTTACATACTTGCTGTCTCGTCGATTATTAAGAATAGATGATAAGAAAGAAGTGTCTGCCAGAAATTACCGCACAAGCATGGTGGGGGTAGAAAAAGTACAGTACGCAACTCAAAAATAAGGCCAATAACGTGCCCTTGCGAATTACGGCTCTCAGCTAAAGCCTTGTGTTCACAATTTTTCGCTCGTGTCTCCTAGACTACTTATCCTCCACGTTACGTAATGTGCTATTGTGACCGGAAAATCAGTATGATTTTGAAGTTAGGTGATTATTCCATTTTCAGATCTATATCCTCACAATCACGACAATCACGGGCTCTAACTCCAAGTGAGTCAAATTCCGTTGAAAGAACTCCAGGGTCTAACGTCTCTAGTTGTTATATGATAAACTGGAATAGTTTGTTCAATACTGTTCCGGTTTCGGGACCCTTTGTGAAGAATAGTTTTTTTTTCCCAAATAGATACGGTGTTCACAGTGGTGAGAATGTTATTTAGTGGTTTGAGCAGAAGGCTTGTAACGTTAAGTTCAAAAAAAAAGAAAACTAACAGCAGATAGATACTCTCTTCAGGTGGGTTGGACTGGAAAATATTCACTATTGGTGGATATTGCACTGCCGTTGTTGAGACCTTACAATGCTTATATTTTTTAAGGGCGCCACCACCAGTAATGAACAGTTATGAGAAAATTCACAAGTTCTATAAATAAAATATGACATTCATTTCATATCATGAACATGAATATGAATTTGAAAAAAGAAACACAAGAGTACACAGTTTTGTGGACTTATCTTCGAGAAGGAAGTGCTCCTGGATGTTTCTAGAGATGTTTCTAGAATGGTTTCATAGATGTCCCAGCTTCAAAGATGTTTGTGGAGATCGCCTGACTTGGAATGGTTTCATAGATGTCCCAGCTTCCAAAATGTTTGTGTTTCCAGATATGCCCCGGCTTGAAAGGTGTCTGTGTTTCCAGATATGCTCCGGCTTAAAATGTTTGTATTTCCAGATATGCCCCGGCTTAAAAGGGACCTTTATTAGTCCCTCTAGGAATGCAAAGAACCAAATCTTCAGATATTTATTCAACAAAAAAATGGCGTTTCTTCAGATATTCATTCAGGAAAATGGCGTCTCAGTGCACAAACACACAGCAAATATGCCTCTAATTCCTCCAGTCGAGAAAAGAGCATGAAGCAAGGTGCTCACCAGTTTTATTGATTCCGTCTTCACAAAAAATAATTTCCGGTCGAAAACATGATATATCTATTTCCATCTTAACGCAGAAATTCTGACAGAATTGACGGAGGTCACAGAACCGCGATCGATAGCCGTTTATTGACGAGTATCGAAATAGTTGTTTATTTGTGAGCGTGAAGGTAGGCATTTGTTTGCGTCTTACAGATACGTTACCAAAATATTTGTAGATTTTCAGAATTAACTGTCGTGACTTGAGACTTTTGATAATTCATAGGACATGTAACAATTCACTTGTTACAGGCTCAAGCTCTAATAACACCAAGTGAAGGAAATCCCCGAATATAGGATGAGTAACATTGTATAGCGAAGCTGTTAATGTCGACACATCGCAAACAAGGAATCGTTTTCGGTCTCCTTGCCAAGGCTCCAACCCACACATGAATCAGATACTCCATACACGATATTCGATGTAGTGGTATCGTTATTAATTTCCAGAACGAGTGGTTTGCTTTCAATTTTAAATCCAACTTTTCCACTTTCAGAGAAATGTCATTAATGCCCCCCCCGCCTGACTGGTTTTACCGAGGACTATGGCAGCCGATCTGTTTGGTTGGAGAACTGAACTCTTGTTGTTTGGAAGCTCAACAAGTCTTTTGACTTCTATAATAGAGCTTTTTTTCTGAAGATGTTTTCATTGAAAATCTAGAGGTTAATATCACCATCATTGAAACATTTATGACATCTTTGATAGAGCCGTATGAACATGATGAATGAATTGGCGTGGTCGTTGTGTCCGGCTTCTGGCCGAGAGGTCGGACTTCCCAACAAGTAAGTAACGAGACATACTTGAAAGTGAAAGTCTCCGATTGAAATAGGAGGTGTTTGGTATGTGAAAATACCATGAATACCACCTCTTTCACTACCACCAGGTGTACATGTTATAAATTGAAAGAGCAAGAATCGATCCTTGTGGATTGTTTAAGAACGGATATACATGGGATCTGTTGTTTAGTAACGATTCACCAATTATGTATGAGCTCTGACTGAATTCAGAATATTTAGGTTCTACACATGGAAGTTCAGCATTGGTAAGGAGTACACTCTTTGTTTTTCTGATATTATGTGATCTGTTACTCTAGATGCAGCTGGGGAAATTACGCCTCAAATTTTGAAAAGAAAATAAGTTTGGGACCTTTGATGATTGTAAGTAGGAGGGATTTTTTAGAACTATTGCATTCATTCCATAAAATGGCTTATAACCCTTTGTGAGATTAGTATACAAAATAACATCATTTCCATAGGTATACCAGTTGCATGGAAGAGCAACCATGTTGAATGCCGCCTCCATTTATTATTGTGTATGAAAACTACTTGAGCAAAATAAAGTCACATTATTATTATTATTATTATTATTATTATTATACAATCATATCCTGTTGCACATGATTTGAATTCACTAGATATTCATCCTAGTTGTTCTTTATTTATATCGATCAGTTCTATCATAAAGGGGATATATTACATACAATGAAACGTGATTATGAATTTTTATATTCGGATATAAATAGTGTTGGGGACCTGCAATTCGAAATATGATCGCATGTTCGAAAGCGCATGAAACTTCTAGTATTTTCAAGATAAAATTCTTTAGCAAGAGAATAACTTTCCTATCGAGGAACAAACTCGAAGTTCGAACCAATGAACAGCCGACCACTGGAGAAAAGAAATATATTATTTACAACTTGTTGGGCGAACGTACCGAGAGATAAATAGAAAAATTGATGATTTCCAGCTCGGAACGTTAACTGGAGTTTCAATACATACTGAGAAATATTTCATGGGAGTATATACTATAGAATGCATGTACAATAGTTTTCAAATATTGACTCTGGATGTCTTATTGAGAACTTACATTAGGATCGTTCGGCTTCCACCCCAAAATGTGTATTTTCAAAATGATTCAAAATGTCTCTGTGGTAATCGATTGAACTTGGTGAAAACTCATATTCGGTTTAGAGGTCCTTCAAATTTTCTGCTGTTTCTTTAACGTTCGAAACGTAGATGACTTCCATGTATGACCCATTAGGTCTGCGTCATTTAGAAATGTTCCGATTAATACTTCAACTCACCATTTACGATTGTAGAGGCTTCGAACCACAGTGAAAAAGGTCTATTTTGTGGTTATTTCGATAGGCCTTCTGCTGAGGAGATAATAAAATAGTTACTGATCATTCGAAAATGCAATGTATACAATAGCGACTTCAGTTGCAGATATTTCAACGAAGGGACAGAGACAACTAGACACGTAATATACAAATGGGGATCTTGATCGCAAATTGCAGTAAATATATAAACAACTCACTCTGAACTAACGAATGGCAATAGGCACAAGATTTAGTAGTTCCTTTTCTGCTTCCACGATTGCAAAGAAAGTGATGATGCTATATGGCAATGGACATGGGCGCCCATCCCTATGGCAGCGGGGCTCCCCTCTAGCATTTGAAAGATACCATCCATTGAAACGGAACTTATAGTCGGGAGTTGAGATTCAGTTTCTTTTGAACTTTGTCAAGCCGATTCACACAATGAAATCATGAATGAGAAGTATTTAGAACAACAGGTCTATTCCTTGAACTATGAACTATCCATTATCAAACGACTTCCGGTAGCTAGCTCTAAACGATCCGTGGAACAATATGTCAAAAATACCATAAAACTATTTCAAGTCGTTAGTCAACTGAACCAATTCTATTCCCGAATATTTCCCTCATATATAAAATGTCCCATAAGAGCAACGCAATTATCGAAAATTTACAGCGGTAATTGCATTGTATCAAGTCACCATAACAACGCATTTGAAACCGTATCGCTAGACGTCAGTAAACAACACAAATAAATGTCAGATAGACTTCAAAAATAGAAAAACATTTCGCGTTTAGGTGAGTACTCCATACAATCTATAGAGGAAAGTATAAATAAACAAAAAATAACATTTCCTTGACAATTTCTGTATTCGTGAAATATTCCAATGAATTACATTCGTGCATAAAAATGACCAGATAATTTTGCATTCAAGCGTGATATCTTATATAAATTGCATTCGGTTATTTTCATATTTTGTAAAAGAGCCCTCGTCCTTCGCACTCGGGCACTTTCACCAAAATATGAAAATAAACTTGCAATTTTTAGATATCACGCTTTCTTGAAAAAATTATCGGTAATTTTTATGCACTCGTGCAATTATAACCGATAACAAACGTTATATTATGTCGTTCACTACCGACTTGCAACGATCGTATATTTTACGGAATAAGATTCGACACAAATATCATTGATTTATCGATAGTAGTTGAATAACGACATCGCTATGAGTTACGGAATAGACCTGTGAGGTGTAGGCCTTGGCAATGGACTTTTATGTTGTTTGGCAATCTTTCTCATCTACTATTATTTTCGAAGTTGGAAATGAACCTCTCACAGTAATAAACGTGTTTCAAGCGCATGATTCATCTGGAAATATTGAAATGGAGAAAGATACATATTCATAGAATGGAAATTTGAATATAATCCATACGTCTACAACATTTCTCACTTAATTAACGAAGGAGATTTATCGAAGTCCTTCGGGATACAAAAAGAATCCTACTAATAAGACTTACCGTCTTCATTGATTGGGTGGAATCAATTGGAACACATTCGAAATCGGTTGGAGCTTGTTAACAGGATTCCTTCATATACGGGGTTTTCATGAAGAAAGGTTATTGGTGGCTATTGGTGGTTATGCTACATAAATGAAACGAAACTTCTAGTTCACCTGCGGTTTTACTTCAAGAGTTTTGTGCTTAGGGTGTTACTATAGATTCGCGGATTATGACATTGTGAGTAATGAGACTGCACTTGTGTGTATTTGAAGAAGAACATTTCACTAAAACTTCGAGAGAATGGATAAGAAGACAACTTCTGGGGGAAAGAGTTGAAATATTGGTTGAAAAAAAGCAAAGTTTATCTATTCAAAAACCTTCCAGAAATTTGAGAACTATCGAAACATATCTCACAATTTCCTCATTGTGATTCTTCGAAGAATGAACCATTTTTTCTTCTTGATTTTTGCATTACGAATACTGCTTGTTACAGCAGTAACTTGTTGAACTACATTCAAGTTGGCAATATTGTATAAGAGAGTGCTGAGTGATATGATCATCAATGGTATCGGACTAGTTTTCTCGTGATTGATTCTAAGTCGGATGAAATTTGAGGAGAATTCTCTGCTTTGCCTTGATCAGTTATATCGTAAAGGGACTAATTGACCAGGACGGTATGGACAGACATTCTTCTGACAGTTCTTGAAAGTGACTTCGAAATGGAAGTCGAAACGTCGAACAATTCAGAAGAAACCAAACCGGATATATATATATATATATATATATATATATATATATATATATATATATATATATATATATATATATATATATATTAGTATAACTATTTGTAGGGTCTGCAGCGTTGTAAAAGAAGACTCTTCAAAGTTTTTCCAAGCTTTCTCATAAAAGTGATAGTAGACTACATCCTGAAAGATGTGCTTTAGCTCATCACGTTAATAATCTGGATCATCGAATGGACTATCATTCAACAAAAATAATGGCAATAGAACCACATCTTTCAAAAAGAAATTTCTTAGAAATGTCTTTCATATCACAAGAAACTGATGCCATAAATAAAAAAATTTGAGCGAAATATATTCCTTTTTGCTTTCGTTTGACATAAAACCAAATAAACAGAATAACCAAACACAGTTATCAAACTAACCAAAGTTCTTTTACGTTTCGGGTGGGACTTTTGGGTCGGGGCATCTTATTCCTTGAGAATCAGGAATGGATGAAACCGGCTCAACGGTTTCCGTTCGATTCGTTGATTAGAACTTTACCACATAATAATAATGTCAAATGTCATATGAATAGTGTCTTTCTAAACATCAAAACTTGCCAAATTGAAATGTCAAATTTTGAAATAAAGAAATGAATTGTTTCCATGAATCTATGTACACAGTCTGTGTTTTCGATCAGTTGTGGTTCTTAAAACTAAAATTGTCTTCCTGTTGTATTCAAAACGATAATAAGAAATGTATTTCTCAAACATAACATATATGTAAACATCCTCAACAAAGATGTAAGTACTTATATTTCTGAATTTTACATTTTATATGACATTTTATATTGTAGTCCCTGATGATGGAATAAATAACATTCCGAAAGCTTGGAAAAACTTTAAAGAGTCTTCTTTTACAACGCTGCAGACCCTACTATATAGTTATACTCTTAACTAGTCAGCGACTATTCCTCCTTTATATATATATATATATATATATATATATATATATATATATATATATATATATATATATATATATATATATATATATATATATATATGTGTATCCCTTCCATGTAACACCTGCGTCAGTCGAAAACCGCCGAAGTGTTAATTATACAGACACTAGCACATCTATCGTATATATATGCTAGCAACTGTTGCTGGATATTTGAATATATACAGGTTTCAATTACATTTTGAATATCAGAAATTTCATTGGAATACAAACAGTGAATATTTCAAGTGATGAAACAAAGAGATAGTGGTTGAAACGAATAGAAGGAAATATACCAGATCATAAAAAACCATATAAGAATGCAAACAGAAGTTTTTAGATATCAGTTTGTGAACAAAAAATAATATTCTCACTACTCACTACCAAGTCATTTTGTTGAGAATATATTTGAGAATTATATAGGCACTCATAATTTGAGTGCATGTTCATCCAATAATGAAACTATCTAGTACTATTTTTTACACCGATTATGGAACTCTGAGAAAAATAATGTTTTCACTACACTGAGTTTCCTGGGTCCACAAATTTCTCCTGCTGTTGTATACTCTAATCATTTTCATGTCACATCGAATTGTTTTTTGTCAATATGAATAATGTCCTCTATTGGCAAAATGTCTCAGCTCTTATTCATTTTAGCATCGCTGGATGTTATACAAATATGTGAGCAGCTTCAATCAAGTCAAACGGAATCATTCGTCCCTGAAATGTTGGGGAATATACAGTCTCGTCGTACGTATTTTATATTATCGATTGATAGGGGAGCGAGACCTCCTCATGCTTTGTTCCGTACTTGAACGTTTTCATAACGTTGCCAGATGATTGACCTGTTGTATACTGGCCGATGCTGTATAGCAGGACTGGATAAATTTACATAGCGGGGTCCAACAATGCATCCGAATCAATTAAACGCAGGGGTTGGCGTTGAGCCAGTGTCCAAGGATATATACAGTGTGAGGATTCGGGCCAGCGTATAATCAGGCAGTGCTTAAGGTGACCATTTTTTTTTCATTGATGATGGGGTTGAAACTCTTTGTAGAGATCAATCATCCTAGCGCTAAAGTGATATTATTTGTACTCGATGGTTAGCCTATTCGGTGTACCCTGGGGTTCCATCTAGGGACCTTTATCGTTCATCATCTACTCTACTGACATCATCCCGTCCATCGACAGGTTTGATTCTATTGATTCGTGCTGCACAGTTATAATTGCGTTGAAATCGAAAAATACACTGAAGTGCAAACTCTTCTCATGACATGATTTGAAAATCGATACTAATGAAATTATAATGATATGCTTTGATACTCGAATAATAGAAAATTCTCAGAAGATGGTGTCCAGCTGCAACTCAATGACACAATTTGGAATTCAGTCCATTCAAAGGGTGATCCTCGACTCTGACTTCGGATTCATTAAACTTTTTGAAAATTTAACGAAACAATTCGGAAAGATGCTTTGCGGCAGTTTGGTACTCAGCCATTTCAACTATTGTGACTTCATATATGGACCACACCTATGAAACTCTGTTCGGAGAATAATAGGGAGGAAGGAAGTTGAAAGTTCTTATTATGGGATTTGTGAGTACAATCAATGATCACCAATGAGGATTCCTCATATTTGGCAGCATTCAATTGAAAAATTCGGAAAAACAATAGCACTCTTCATACTAGTTTCTCGTCCAGAGTCCCCATACCAGATCGGAAAAAAAACATTCACACCAATAAAATTAACGAATACATGGTGAGAATAATAAAATGGGGTAACGTGAACGTGGTGGAATTCAATGCTGGGAAAACCCAGGCATGTCTCCTCTCAAAGAAAGCCGATCTATCATTAACTAGTATTCAGCTATCAGGAGTAACTAATCTTACAAAGTCAAGTATCTCGATGCTAGGAATTATGATCTGTAATAATCTCTCATGGGAAAACCATATGAGATCGATCGCTGAAGGTGCTTCCCAGAAACTTGTACCTATTTCGTGCGAAGAAATACTTCACTTCTTGTCAGCTTCTAATGATCTACAAGGTTCAGATTGGAATGTAGTTTTCATGTATGGAGCTCGGCACCATTAAAACATTCATTGAAGCTTTCTGATTCTATTCAGAGAGAAGCAATCCTTTTTTTTTGGTGATATTTTCACGGTCGGTGCTCTTCAGAAGTGTTATCAATCGTTCCACCCTTGGCAATATCTACACGGATGACTCGACGAGTACAGAATTCCTACCCCTTTGTTGTGAGCTTGAAGACCTGTCGAACCTCTCTCGCTAGAGATCTTGTTGAGAGAGGTTTTTCGTCAGGCTTACAAACTTCAAAGTGAATGTTATTCAGTATCTCCTGTCTCTTGACTCACGCGGAATTCTTTGAACATTACAGGGCTTCCCTTTCGTGTAAATCTTCATATATGAAAAAAAATTGTGCGTTACCATTCAAAAATATTGTTTCATCATCCAACTCTGAATCTATTCCTTGGATTTTTTCAATGAAAGGAGTCACAGTTATGATGAAATCTCCAACCATAAATTTCAATGATTGATTTTAACGAAAGGCACGAGTGATTTCGACACTTTTATATAATATCTGATATTGCAAAAATAAATTTCACATATCAAAAGACCATGATTAGAGAAAACATTTGTTACTCTGTGAATCACCTTTGTCTTTCATGACCATTCGCTTGAGGGCCATACAATGTATCCTATTATCAAAACCGATGTTCCGTTCAATCCTGCGCATAATTCATCTCCTTTCTTCAATAGGTGGTGAGAATGTATTTAACAAATGATTTTTTACTAAACTCCGACACGTGTTTCGCTTCAAAATTGCTGTGACATGTTACATTTCGCATTTATACAAGATCATATCCATCGGTCAATAAGAACAATAGTTCGATACCTCATTAATAAAATTGATGGTCCGACATCACATCCTTATAAGCATGATTTCCTGGAAAGAACATATTTAATAGACTCAACTCCGTCTGATCATTCATTAGGAGTTGCGAATGTTTACACTTATTGATTTCCAAACTCTCCAAGAAATTGAGTTTCGAACCCTTCCCTTGGAGGTGAGATGCATGCATGTATAGGGGGACATGAGTTCAACTACGAATTTTAAATCCTTCATTTCCAAGGGAAGGGTTTGAAACTCAATCTTTCGGAGAGTTTGGAAATCAATAAGTGTAAACATTCGTAGCTACCAATGAATGATCAGACAGAGTTGAATAATTCGCCTCTATTGAATATGTTCTTCCCAGAAAATTGTGCTGGTAAGGATGTGATATCAGACCCTTAATCTCATTAATGAGGTATCGGACCATTATTCTTATTGACAGTCGGATGTGATGTTGTATAAATTCGAAATGTAACAGTGTAAGAATTAGTTTAAAAATTCTGCTTGAGGAAGCTATTGTATAGCGAAACACGTGTCGTAGTTTAGCAAACCGTAATGTGTGGAAATCTTACAGGCAACTGTATATTATTTGTTTAATATGGATTTTTATCAAGTAACGGCCACTTCTTTTCAGCAATTCAAGCATATATTTCCCCACGATTTTATATATTATCAGAAAAAATTACCCACCATAAGAGATTAATGAAATTTATGCCTTATTCTGAATATCACTGAGAATATTTGGGAGAAATACAATCATATCTCTCCTATCCTTCCATCTCAAAAATGAAACTGATTAGATCAAATTAGTAATAACTTACTCGAGTCCTTTTCGCTTTTGCTTTTCGGTGATGATTTAAAATTCAAAAATATTATAATATTTCCCACATTAATGTATACCCCATTTTCTGACAGATGGATATACGTTTTTTCATCTGTGGTTTCTTCAAATAATTATTTGAGCAATGGAACTTTGGGAATTCCTCAATAAAGTGCAAGTTTAAGACTAAAATATGGGGCTTATGTGCTGAACAGCCTACTACACCGCGACTTTTGCAGGTCTATTGTGCGTGCCCTAATGTATGTTAGAGTTCCTTGTCTAGACCCGTCCTTGTAACTAGACTCCATAGGCCAGACCTTAAGTTCTCCATACATTGAGAGGTTGTGCTTATTCCTCCCCTAACGTTGCAAACCTTAGCCTTGACAGACCTTCGCAGTAGCACAGTATGTGTGCTGAGGTTTCCTCATCCTCTTGGCAGAACCTGCATAAGGTTGTGCCTGCCAGTCCGATGTTGTTCATATGTTTGTTGAGTCTACAGTGTCCTGTCAATAACCCAACCAGAATTCTAGTTGATGCCTATTTTGACTTACTAGGTACTCCGTAAATTTTGGCGATGGTTCTTTAATGAACTCTTTGGCCTGTCTCATACCCGGCGTCTTATTCCATCATTTTTGAGATTGTTTTTCCTTCCAGGTGCTGTCACAAGTTTTTCGCAGCGCTTTTGCTATACCACAAAAGGGTTCTGGGCCAATGGGGGAGCAAAGCAAGTGCAAGCAGTGCAAGTTACTAGTTCAATGATTATTTTCATTTCTCGGAGATTTCAATAGGTATTCGCCAAAAATATACTTTTTCAATTCCTATTTGCAAGCTTGTAAAATCAGACATACCATAGAAGCATGTTCTCTTTGACATAACATCATTATATCGGAATCACAATACCAACAAGGCCATATATTTCAATGCTCGCTGTAGCAATCAGTATCTTTCATTGCCAAGAAAGAATAAATATTCTTTCATATTTTAACAGCTCCTTTTCATATACGAGGATGTGATGATTCAACTACACACTATTGCTATGTCGGAATAGAACGGTCATATGAAAGTTATGTTATTATGGTGGACATTGAAATCAAGAATGTTATAATCCTGTGGAAATATACCAGAAGTTGTCTTCGACAGCGACAATGAAGATGACGACATACCACATGCCGTAGCACAGATTCATACGGCAGACAATGGAGACGAGTGTGACGATGACGACGAAGACAGCATCAACCGACCCAGACCATCAAAGAAGAAGAAATGAACGAATCAAACTCGGATAAGAACATCTATAGATGAGGCCTACTGGGGATACCACTATTAAAAACAACTGCTTTGAATTAAAAAAAAAAACTAATAATTATCATTACGAAACAACTATTTTTCAACGTACTACAAATCATTTGTCAAAATGAGGAAAACGAGGATGATTTTTTGGAAAAATATTCACGTCCGCTGCACCTAACTCGCCACCCATTAGACTTACGCAAAAAGTGTAGGTACTAAAATGGTAGGGAACTTCGTTTTCTTTGAATTCGGATAGGACATTTTTGTCGTGGAGTCAACCGTTGAGGAGTTGAATCGGAAAAAACAATTTTTCGTACCTTCACTCCAAAATGGTGGATCACGCGCATCCCCCAATATTGTCATCAATTCTTCATATTCGACCCAAGACTTACCTGATATATATCATCAGTTGGAGTTCGGAATATGGCAGTCATGAGCAATATTATAGGTAGAGATGGGATCCGAATAGTCGAGTGTGAAGGAATAAATCATTGGCGAGTTTGCCGGGTTCACGAATTATATCACCACTGCGATGGATGAATTCTACTTGGAGATTCGTTCGTGTATGATTCAATTAGGAATCTTGTTCCGTCATATTTCTGATCCTTCGGCCATAATCAAATTTGCTTAAAGAAATACGATGGTGACTTCTGAGAGATCGAAAGGCTTTAATGAGGCCTTGTGGAATTTGAGTGAAAAATAAAGATTTTAAGAGGCGAAGTAACTTCCAGATTTACTAACGAGTGAACATAAGAAGCACGATTATGATAATTCGATTCTAATTTATTATATTCTGTTGGAGTTATGAACAGCATTAATGAATATAGGGGGTTCCTTGTTAAAATAAAGAAAAATTATTGTTATTCAATATTGAATTCAGTCATATCCATCATGAATTTTTAACGTTTTATCTGAATTATTCAGAAAGATTCAAAGATGCCATTGGATATATTTCAATACCTTGAAATTGGTTAAAAAACACTGTGAAGTGATTATAGAAAGTTGTTTTGCTTCCTTCTAAATTCGATAAACGAATTGATACTTGGATCAATAAACTCCATTCTTATTTTTGACAGATTTAGGGAAAATAGCTCTTGTGGGTTCCGAAATGAACCAATAATTTTGAGGAATGAAGTTTTTATTAGAACTGTTACTGAGAAAACGCTCGAATCTTCTTTGTGGAAAGATGATCTGAGATTTTCGGAGAGACTTCATGATTTGTTGAATTTTGGAATGTGACAGTCGTGGAAGCATCGTTTTGAGGTGAAAAAATTCCCAATATTGTACCTTAATTGATTCCGTTTTGAATAATTTTCTGTCAATCCGACTCTATCATGAATTTTACAGTTTCGAATACTTTATCAAGCTCTTTTTTTGTATCAATTAATGCTTTTGAGAGGTACTCTTCGATCTGCTGATGAGAAATCAAAAGATGCTCCATTATAAAAATTTGATCTAGGTATGTCAAAGAGCCACTAGGATCTGTTGTAGTTTCGAATTATGCAGTAAATAGCACCGAAGGGATAAGGTATGGAAATAAAATATAAGTAATTGCAAAAGGTGGAGTTATTCTCATTTTGGCATATATTATTAAGGTCAGGGACCCTGATGAAAAACCCAAGTTTATATGAGAAATAATTATATCAAACTTATTCATTGGGCGATAAATTTCAATAAAATACGAAACATGACTTCTATCAATACTGTTAAAGAATCTTCATGCAGAATTTGAAGTAAATTGGACCAAGACATCACTTTGTCCTATACAAATATTGCTCCCATATTTCACCCACTCAGAGGTGGAATTTCAGAAAATCCTTCCTTATTGGATGCCTTAATCATACAAAGAACACACCCTTCAAGTTTCGGATCTCTACGATGAGCGTCTTAGGCTGTGTGTTGATTCACCCCCAAAATAACTCTCTACCCCTTTTCAACCCGGTTAGGCGATGAATTTCGAAGTAATACGAAACACGCCTTCCATCAATTCTCTCAAAAGATGTTAATGCAAAATTTGAAGTTGATCGGATCAAGGCATCACGTTGTCCCATACGCACTTTGACCTCGTTTTTCTTCCCCGGGAGGAATCGTTCAATGATAAAAAATATAAAGTGAAAGAATTTTTCAAAACTAATTATTATTTACGAAAATTACCCCCTACAAATAAACTGAGGTGGCTATATACTGGTGTATTTACTCCATATAAGAGGTTGTCAGCAAAACAGACGACCGATATAGCCAACTTGATCAAAAATTGATGATGTAGGCGTAGTCGTACTGCGAAAAATCCGCCAGGTACCGGCACTGTTGCAGTGGAGATGACAGTCCTGTGTTGCCAAGTGGCCATGTCGTTGCGAATTCTGGTCTGTGTGCTGAAAAAATTAATTGATTGTTGATATCTTCATTCAAGCAACTTTTATGCATAATCCGAGTGATCTCAACTCAAAATCTCGGTTTAGAAGTAGTAACACTATTATTCAGCCCAATATTCACGTTAATTCGTGTGGTTTATACATATCAAATTGTAGACTTGGTAATTGGTTTGTTAATGTTAAAAAATCCAGCATATTGTTCTATTCCAATGATTTGCTACTACAGGTATAAGTACAGTGAATATATTTTCGGACTCATTCTCACTTTCGGCACTGAATATAAACTAATACTAGGATCGTCTTTTTTCGATTGTCCACACAGGTAACAATATCGCCACATAATGCACAATAATAGTCGATAAACTATGAAAATATCCAGTAGAAACAAAATGCAAATTCATTCCAACTGAGAAATTATTTTCAAACAACATGAAATAAATAAAGCATAAAGTTAAACACAAATTTGGCGCTTTTTGGTGTTTTCAATAACCTCACATATCCAGTCCCGATAAATTCTCTATCCTTTTACAAAAACATCAGAATTGGCAACAGCGTGTTCCATGGATCGAATGATCACGATAATTAATAGAAATTTTTGATTACCAGCGCTGCCTCATGGCCACTGATGAACTACCCCGCCTTGTCTACAGGTTCGTCTGAAACAATATCGCAACATTAGAAACACCAGTATATAGACATCTTAAAACAAACATAAGAACAAAGTCAGAAACGAATCTCTCTATAATATCAGTATAGTTTCAGATTCAGATGCTCACTCGTTAGCACAATTCTGAAAGTAACCTCACCTTGAATCATTTTTTTATCCACTTCAAACCGCACATGGCCTCACCAAAGCCTTTCAATCTCCCAGAAGGCCGGAGATTCGAAATTACGGAACAAGATTCCGGATTGTATCACAATCACGTTAACACTAACGAATCTCCTAGTAGGATGTATCCATCGCTGTGGTAATATAATTCGCGAACCTGGCAATCTCGCCAATGATTTATTCCTTCACACGGGACTTTTCGGATCCCATCTTCACCTATAAATAATGCCCAATGACTGCCATATTCCGAACTTCAATTGTTGAAAAAAATATGTTTCCTATTATCAAAACCGATGTTCCGTTCAATCCATCCATAATTCATCTCTTTTCTTTCAAAGGTGGGAAGCATATATTCAACAAATAATTTACAGTCGTCTGTAAGATTTTCACATATTAGGATTAACTTAACCCCAACACGTGTTCCGCTATACAATAGCTTCCTCAAGCAGAAGCTTCAAACTAATTCCAATACAATTACAATACCAACAAAGCCATATGTTTCAATGCTCGCCTTAGCAATCAGCATTTTCCATTGCTGAGAAAAAAACATTCTTTCACATTTTAACAGGTCCTTTTCATATACGGGGATGTGATGATTCAAATACACACAATTGCTATGTCGGTCATATGAAAGTTATGTTATTTTGAGGAAATTGAAATCAAGAAAGTTATAATCCTGTGAAAATGTACCAGAAGTTGTTTTCGACAGCGACAATGATGATGACAGATTCACACGGCAGACAACAGAGACGAGTGTGACATTGACAATAACGTCGATGACGAAGACACCATCAACCAACCCAGACCGTCAAAGAAGAAGAAATGAACGAATCAAACTCGGACAAGAACATCTATAGATGAGGTCTTCTGGGGATAACACAATTGAAAACACCTGCTTTTTATTAGAAAGACTAATAATTATTATTAGGATACAGAATTTTTTCAACGAATAGCTACATATCAATAATATGGTAACGAATAGCTACAAATCATTTGTCAAAATGAGAAAAACGAGGCCTTTCACGGACTTTTCTGGAGAAACATTCACGTCCGTTGTGACTTGCCACCCGTTAGATTTTCGGAAAAAATTGTAAATACAAAAATTGTTTGGGAATTTGGTCTTCTTTGAATTTGAATTGGACATTTTTGTCGTGGAATCAACCGTTTAGGAGTTAAACCGGAAAAAACAATTTTTCGTTCCTTTACTCCAAGATGGCGGATCGCGCGCACCGCCCAATATTGTCATCAATTCTTCATAGTCGACCCAAGATTTATGGTCGGTTCATACACCACACTTTTACTTTTACTTTATCTTTTACTTTCACTTTAAGAAAGTTGTCACAATGTAAATCAATCGAGGCGTTCAGACACGGCACTTTTACTTTTAGTTTAAGGATGAGAACTTTTACTTTAAGATTGAGATAATTTGATACTTTTAGGGACTGCGCATGCGTGCATGTGAAGTCATCACAACAAGCAGTGCCACCAACATTATAAGGAAACGTATTCTTCTGAATATTTTACAGAAATGATATAAAATGGGTGTTCTGTGGAATATCTGTCATTATCCGATACAAAATAGCAAATTGCAAATCAAAACAATGACGTAACCCACGATTACTTCTTCTTCTTCGTTTGTTTTCGATCACTGCGCATGCGTCCTGTTTACTTTAACACTGGTGTATGAACAGTCCAATTCCATTCTTAAGGTAAAAGTAAAAGTTAAAGATAAAGTAAAAGTAAAAGTGTGGTGTATGAACCGACCATACCTGATATTTTTCATCAGTTGGAGTTCGGAAAATGGCAGTCGTGAACAATATTCATAGGTAGATGGGATCGAATAGTCCCGTGTGAAGGAATAAATCATTGGTGAGATTGCCGGGTTCACGAATTATATTACCACTGCGATGGATGAATTCTACTTGGAGATTCGTTCGTGTAAACGTGTGATTCAATTAGGAATCTTGTTCCGTCACATTTCGAATCCTTCGGACAGATTCAGAATTGCTTAAAGAAATACGACGGTGACTTCTGAGAGATTGAAGGCTCTGATGAGCCCTTTTGGAATTTGAGAGAAAGGAAAAAGATTCAAGTAACCTCCAGAATTGCTAACGAGTGAACATAAAAAGCACGATTATGAAAATTTGATTTGAATTTATCATATTCTGTTGGAGTAATGAACGGTATTTATGAATGTATGAGGTTCCTTGTTCAACTGAAAAAAAAAAGAATTGAATTTAGTTATACCCATCATGAATTTTTGAAGTTTTTCTGAATTATTTAGAAAGATTCAATGATGTCATGGGATATATTTCAATACCTTGAAGTATCTGTCATTGACAGTTTCTTCTGAAACTGGTTGAAGGGGAACACTGTGAATTGGTTATACAAAGTTGTTTTGCTTCCTTCTGAATTCGATAAACGAATTGATTCTTGGATCAATAAACTCCATTCTTATTTTTGACAGATTTGGGGGAAAGAGCTCTTGTGTGTTCCGAAATGGACCAATAATTTTGAGAAATTTTACTGAGGAAACACATGAATATTCATTGTAGAAGATTGATCTGAGATTTTCAGAAAAACTTCATGTTTTGTTGAATTTTGGAATGTGACAGTCCTGTAAGCTTCGTTAAGAAATAGAAAGATGAATCATTTGAATAGCAGTCAGTACTTAAAAATGCATGTTATTTATATGACTGAATAGATTCAGTTTGTCGATATACCTAGCTGCTAGAAAAACATACGCATATTCCCAATATCATTGTGATTCAATCCGGTACCTCAATTTGATCCGTTTTGAATTATTTTATGTCAATCTGACTCTATCATGTGTTTTACAGTTTCGAATACTTTAACAAGCTCTTTTTTGTATGACGAAATGCTTTTGAGGTACTCTTCGATCTGCTGATAAGAAATTGCAAGGAGGTGTGGCAAAGAGGATTTTTTGTAGTTGTAATCATGCGGTCATGAGCACCGAAGGGATGAGGGATGAAAATTGGATGTAAGTGATTCCACTTAAAAGAGCCCATAAATCATATCATCTCTGCAATGAATAAGTTCGACAGACTAAATTGAGGTAAGTGATCGAGTTACAATGATATTGGGAATTTGCATTCGTTTTTCTAGCAGTTATATCGACAAAATGAAGCTATTAATGCAAAACTCAAGCATACCAGCAGTCATGTTAATTACATACATTTTTTGGATACTGACTGCTCTCAGAATGATTCATCATTCCAGCTCTAAATGATGCTTACACGACTGTTATATTCCAAAATTCAACAAATCGTAAAGTCTCTCTGGAAATCTCATCTTTCTACAATGAAGATTCGTGTGTGAACCCTTTCTCAGCGGTTTAAGCTGTGCGATGATTCAACGTCGAAATAACTCTCTACCCCTTTTCAACCATTTTAGGCGATGAATTTCAATAAAGTATGAAACACGCCTTCCGTAAATCCTATCAAAGAATCTTTATGCAGATTTTCAAGATTGGACCAAGTCATCACGTTGTCCTATACAAATATTGCTACCGTATTTCACCCCCTTAGGAGTGGGATTACGGGAAATCATTCATTATTGGATGCCTACATCATACAAAGAACATCTTTCCAAGTATCAGACCCTACGATCATTGGTTTGAGCTGTGCGTTGATTCACCCCCAAAATAACTCTTTACCCCTTTTCAACCCCGTTAGGCGATGAATTTCAACGTATTACGAAATACGCCTTTTATCAATTCTCTCAAAGGATGTTTATGCAAAATTTGAAGTAGATTGGATCAAGGCATCACGTTGTCTCATACAATTTTTGACCTCGTTTTTCTCCCCCGGGAGGAATCGTTCAATCATAAAAAATATAAAGTGAAAGAATTTTTCAAAACTCCCTACAAACAAACATACAAACAAAGTCAGGAACGAAGCTCTTTGTAATATCAGTATAGTTTCAGATTCAGATGCTCACTCGCTAGCATAATTCTGAAAGTAACTTCGCCTTGATTTTTTTTCTCCACTTCAAACCGCACAAGGCCTCACCAAAGCCTTTCAATCTCCCAGAAGGCCGAAGGAGTCGAAATTACGGAACAAGATTCCGGATTGAATCACAATCACGTTTACACTAACGAATCTCCAAGTAGGATGTATCCGTCGTTGTGGTAATATAATTCGCGAACCCGGCAATCTCGCCAATGATTTATTCCTTCACACGGGACTATTCGGATCTCATCTTCACCTTCAAATATTGCTCATGACTGCCATATTCAGAACTCCAAATGATGGAAAATATCAAGTAAATCTTGTATCGACTATGAATTAATGACAATATTGTGCGATTGTAAGTCAATCATCAATACCTTACCTCCGAAATATTTAACAGAAAATGGAATCATCTTTCGAACAATTCGTTCAGGCGAGTCTGCACAGTAGGCTTTGGCTGACACCTGTCATAAAACAACTACTCCCCTGGCTGATACCACGAAGGGTATTGCATTATATTCGACCGGTGCCAGTGGAGGTTTTTTCACAAAAAAAAATCCTGCATTCGTAGGCTATACAAATGGAGGAATTGATTTTTTTATTATAGGGACGGACACACTTGCAGACCAGTTTTGGGCTATTTGGCCACTCGTCTCGACTCTAGGGTCACTGGATCTAGTAAGCTTCGCTTACTCGGGTACGGACATTGGGTGGAGCTAATCGGAACGATTACCCAAAAATTGACCAATGGCGTTGCACTGTAATTTGTTTAAACAAATTAGAAAAGAAGAAGACAAACTGTCATTTTTCAAATTGACGTGACATTGACATTTTGATGCTCGATGCAAAATGTGAACAATCACATAAGGGTTTTCGACTTAAATTTTGAAACTTCAAGAATGTTCGTTTTATAAAGATATACAGATGAAGGTCTAATTCAACACAGGTAAAAAATGTGAATGAACTAGGATGTCCTCTCTTTTAGGGCTACCTACGCTGACAACTGATTTAATAATTTGTATGTTTGATACTTTGGAAATGAAGACTATTTCAATCAAAATACTGGGACTAACAGCAGATTTATACAACAGTTTCAAGTAAGATGAAATGGTCATCTTTCTGAATAATAATTGTTCATATGGAATGATAATGTTGAACTTCTTATAGTGGATGCTCACTTCGTATATTCGTGTATTTGGTGATTCTTTCTCAGAATTTCCCATTTGAAGAAATAACTTTTACCCAAGTCCCAAATAAACATCGAGAAAGGTCCATTTCTATACAAAACTATATTCGGTGATCATCTAGTAAAAAATAGTAAATAACTCACCACTAGGAATGGAAAATAGTTTGTGACTTTTGGCATTGTTTTTACAGTTTTTAACTGAACAAATTTTCATTTCAAAATTTTGAATTTCAAATCAGAATGAAGAATATTGTGTAAGTTGAACTCTGTTAAACTTTAAACTCAACAAGCATACACGAACACGAAAGGCGAGTTCTGAAATTCAACAGTAACTTCCTTCAGTTCTATCACCGATGCCTCTCTCTCTCTGTTTGTCGTTCGTCACAAACGGAGAGAGAGAGGCATCAGTGACAGAAGTGATGGAATTAACTGTTGAATTTCAGAACTCGCCTGAACTCAAACACTTCTTCTTCTCATATTCTCCGAATTCGTATAAACAAATTTTCCTACACTGCGATTGGCCGATTTTTGGGTATCTTCTGGGATTGGCCAATTTACAACAATTTTCGCCAGGGCCTCGCCCATTGTCCGTACCCGAGTAAGCAAAACTTACTAGATCCAGTGACCCTAAACAACTCGGAGTCATTGCGCCATCTACCCATCGACGAGGTATTCCAAAAGCAAACCGAAGACTGGCGTTAAATCAAAATATCTCTCGGACAAATAGTTCAGGCCAGTCTCAAACTGAGACAGGTGCTAGCCGAAGCCTACTGTGTAGGTAGTTTGAGATTGGCCTGAACGAATAGTTCGAAAGATGATTTGATTTAACGCCAGTTTCCTAGTATGCCAATCGACTTTGTCGAATGTTTTCAACAGAAAATGATAACTTGATACTATCGACCCCTTCACATTTTTTACAGGATATCAGAGGAGATAAAGTGCCTGACCCCGAAAAGATTGACAGACAACGTATGATAAAAAAAATCGTTATTTACAGACAGAACAAAAAATTACGAGGGAGATTCTGGAAAGAGCATTTGGTGAACTTAAAAAAAAATTGGTACGGAAAATGGGACAATGATTCAAGTTGACGCAATTGTTTCATTGTGGGTAGACAATATGAGAAGAATCTTTTGGCCATTAGCAAGCGTGAGGGTTCCGGAACGATTTGTTCCAAGAGCGACTCCTTCATTTCATGGGGATTTTTGGTTTTCATTATTCTAAATATTGATATTTCAAAGGTGACAGAATGTTGAAAAGATACTACTATTTACTTCCCCCATATACGAGTATGCGGAACAAATGTTGTTATCATTGATATAATCAAAAACAATTTGTTACTTTGAAGTTGTCAGTATAGTTTCCAAAAAGTCAACCGGTTTTGCATATTCATTCTTCTCTTTGAACGTTATATTTATCCATTCACAATACCCCCTGTGCAGTTTCTCATTAGCAGTTCCAGGAGTGACTCTGCCTCTGAAAAATATGTTTTCATCACGAATTCCATCAAAATACAAGAATCTATTGAAATTCATCATTGATATTCTTGAAACAAATTTCATTTCGGCTGAAGAATTCAGAATGGGACCCTGATAATATAACACTGATACCCGAACTTTGTGTCTTTCCTATATTTCACTCACGCGATGAACTGAAAGAATCAAAAATTCATGCGAAAATCTTCAAATCGAACTCATCCTTCGCGACAATAACGTCAATTTCGCGCTCTTGCTGGGTCCTGGTAGCCAATGAATCATCTTTCCACGCCAGATTGCTTGAATTTTGTTTATATTTTATAAATTATGCATCTTTGAACGAACTAAGATCATGTTTATATAATGAGAATCTCTGCGCTTTTTTGGTCTATCAGAGCTACCAAGATGATGACAGATGCACTATATAACCCTTTTTGTCGAGAACTTTTCGAAAAATTAAAATTCTTTATGTCTCACGTTGATGTATATTTTCGATACTTTAACAGTGATCCACGAAAAAAGTACTCTCCATCACCATCCAGCCAAAGACGCCGAACTATTGAGACATCCAAAATTCAAACTCAGAATCTCATTCATTTATAAATCACCACATGCATGAAAAAGGATGGATCTTCGCTATTCCCACGGAGAAATAAAAATACACCTATTGAATTACGGTTTATAGTCGATTGAAGAGTTTTGAGCAGAGGGAATATCTGAACGAAACTAACCATGAAACACTAATTTTGCGAGCTACTTCTATGAGAATTCAATTTGTGAGCAGTGTCTTATAATGGGTGTTATCTAGATCCTGAGCTTGACCTTCCACCATTTTATCTTCACAGAATGAGGCTGAAAAAATTAACTTCGACTTCGACCATTGGTTAAGGTAACTTTGCCTCTGAAAAGCATTTTTTCATTCTAGAATCAACTCACAATGAGTCTTGAGATTTGTATTTGTCTTTCGAAGATTTGTAGCAACCCGCCAAACTGAAACAATCACCTGTTAACTCAAAAATCTCCACATCGAATTAATCCATCGCAGCAATGAAATGATTTACGTATCATTTCTGGGTCCTGGCAGTCTCACCAGTAATTCATTCTTCCACGCCAATTTTCTTATATCCCGAATACTTCAACAAATCATTGCATTTTCAAACAAATATTATCCCACAATGGAGCTCCCTGCGCGTTCTTATTGGTGATCCTTGAAGTAAATCTGCCTCTGAGAAGTATTTTCAATTCCGGTATCCATGAAGAATCATCAATCTGTTGAAGAGTTTTTTTTAAACATGTCCGATTTTGGACAAAATGTGATCGATCAACACACAATGATTCCTGACCTTTGTGCTTGTCTTCCTAGTATTCACACCCACCCGACGAACTGAACAGGCACCTATTTGTGCAAAAATCTCCACATCGAACTCATCCGTCACTGAGTACCTAATATGATTCACGCGCCCCTTCTTCGATCCCATATACTTCAACGAATCATTGCATTTTCAAAAAAACTCAGATCATTTTTGTACGTTTGCTTGAATGTGGTTGACAATGTTCTTTGCTGAATGGTAATGATTCGGACTTCCATTGTCTATATTATTAACTCTCGAAACCTGTTGCTAAGAACGAAAGAATAAAAATACAAATCAAGTTGGAAAATTCCAGAAAGAAGGTTGAAATGGATTTTTTGGTCAATAATGAAATCAAGGATTGATTGATCAGAGAAAATAATGTTGTAACAAAAAATTGAGATACAAAATATGGAAATATTAGTCAAAAAATATATATATATATATATATAAGAATAAATAAAATAATATTTTGACAGAAAAATTGAGGTATCGAATATGAAATACTAGTCAAAGAATGTAAATGAAGGAATAAATGGAATATTATGAATGAATGTTGAAATCAAGTTTCAAGTTGAGTGTACTCACGACGTTTCGATTGTTGGTATCCGCAATCGTCTTCGGGTGATGACTGACAATATTTTGAAGTGTGGTCGTCTTGGGATTTGCTCTTCTTACTCGATTTGTATTTTTATCCTTTCGTTCTTAGCAACAGGTTTCAATAGAGTTAATAATATAGAAAATGGAAGTCCGAACCATTACCATTCATTTTTGTACAATGAAGCTCCCAGCGCATTCTTATTAGTGATTCCAGAAGAACCTCTGCCTCTAATCATCAATCTCTTTTAGAGTTTTTTCTCAAGTCAAGTCCGATTTTGGCTAAGATGTTATCTATAAACACACAATAATTCCCGACCTTTGTGCTTGTCTTCCTAGTATTCACACCTACCTGACAAACTGAACGGGCACCAATTTATGCAAAAATGTCCACGTCGAACTCATACATCGCAGCAATAATAGCTATTTATGTATCAAGGGAATTAGGAGGTGTAAC
>JAVJAQ010001409.1:0-213643 GCA_032362365.1 Zygogramma bicolorata
TAACCTGTCGTTAACCACCGGTCAGTGATCGATACAACGCCCCAATGTGCGATACATCCCGCCCTTTAGAGAGTTCTAATGCTGACACTTTTTTGTGTAATTTGGATCAGGATTTTGATTGGCAGATTGTGGCCATATACCTCCATCGCCAAATGAAGTTTAAAAATTCGGTCATTCGCAACTCATCGGTGTGATTCGTATATTCTTCGGATTACGTACGTTGATCTTAAGTGGATTCGTGAGCGCCCGCAGGATTACGTAGACCCGTAAACAAGTTCTCGAAGTAAACGTAAACAATGAAAAACTGCGCATGCGTAGCTGTCGATCTAGTGCGACTTGTATGAGAAATCAATTTTTCTGTTATATTTCGAACCCAAATTGATTTTTCAGATCTGGTGAAGATGAATTATACCAATTTAAGTGAGGGAAAATTTGAAAAAAATGTGATGGCTTGTTTTCAGTTCGCGAAGGTACGGCACGAAAGGGAAACAACTAAAGAAGGGAGCAAGTGAAGAATGCCTTTAAAAATGTTTTTATTATTAAAGATGTACCAAAGAAACAAAGGGTGTGTTGCGTTCTACCCACATTTCGTAACACCCACAATCTCCGAACATACCCGGCGAATGATGCCTGTTGCAAAATTTATCGAACCTAACCCATCCCAACACATTCATTGTGGGCATATTGAAAAAAAGAATGGATTTTGCAAAAGTTGAAATATGTATTTTATGAACATATTTTCATTATAATGTGTTTTGTTTCTGTTCCTCATCCTGGGTGAATAGAAAATATGAGTCTATTCCACCAGACAGGTACACTAATAGTCTATATCGTCGTCCTAGTGTAAACCTGCCAAATCACTTTTGACCAATTTTTGAAGAGACTATAAAATCCACAAATATGTCTATCAACAGTAACTTTAAAGAACTTCATATTTTGGTGAAAAAATATATATAAACAAAGATTTTATGATATAGTCATTTTATGGGTGGTTTCTTGAATCTCCCTAAAACTGGTCAAATGTGACATGGAAGGTTTACACTTTGGGGAAGATAATATGAAATATTATTGTTATCTATAATACTAACCTTTCATAAAAGTAATACTAAAGAAAACCTAATATCGCTGTTAACTTTCTGCTATATTACTGCAAGAGTGTTGGTATGATTGAAAAATGTTTCGGTGATATTTCTTTCTTTAATATTGTTCAGCAAACCTTGTGGCGATTTGTTGCGGTAATATTTCAGTAATATTACTCTTGTCCATATTATGAGCTGCAGAAATGGGCATTACAGAAATATATATAAGTATATATATATATATATATATATATATATATATAAATATATACATATATATATATATATATATATATATGCAATATTACTGAAGGAAAAATCTCAACATTACACATTACAAAATGAACTTTCAGTATTATTGCCTGTACTTTACTTAGTGGGGTGTTTTGGTTATGTATCTCATATGTGGTGTTTTCGATCAATTGAATCATTCTGTTTTCATATTCATCTGTGTCCATGATAACTGTAGCATTTTCCTTATCAGCTAGAATTATTTTTATACTTTCATCACATCTAGAAGATTTCATTGCAGTTTTTTCAAATTTGCTCAGATTACTTTTTAAATTACAAGGTTGCATGAGTACCCGTTTGTATTCAGATCTATAGTCACCAGCTACCTCTGCTGGTGAATTATGAGCTGTATTTTCTATTGCCTTTCTCATTTCGAAAGTAGGTTTTGGAGTTATTGCAAAATTCAAACCTCTTACTAATAAAATTATGTTAGCTAACACTCTTGAGGTCTGAACTTCTATCATATAGTTTATGATTCCTGAAACAAGGTCTTGTTAGGTTTTAAGGTGAATTCATGCAAGCCAACTTTACTTGTATTCAACTTAACTTATCTCACAAAGTTATATTAAAAAGTCATTCATGCAACAACTCCCAAAGTTGAATAGCGAAGATATGCGCGACTGATTTTGACAGCTGACACATTTCTGGAGCGATAGTGGAAGTGAAAAAAAAGTTGATAAGTTGCTAAATATAATGCATGAATGCTTCTATTTGATTTCAAACATCGAACTTATTAAGTTAAATTAATTACAAGTTAAGTTGGCTTGCATGAATCCACTTTCATTCAGTTCCAAGATGATTTGACTGTCATACTGCCTCGGTGTTTTACAATCAACCTAGGTCTATTGTTTAACCAATAAATTCTTCAAAACTCCAAGAATATTTTGAGAACTAGCTAAAATCGAGGCTAGCTAGGTAGGTACTTCGAGAGGTTCGTTTTCAAAATCTTTTACTAAACAGGTATCATTCGTTAGTATGACTTCCACATGTGAAAAATATAATTAGAACTGCAAGAATTTGGAAAAAAGGTTTTTTTTTCGGGTGCGCTGCGTAACACCCACAGTACATAACACCCAAATTTCGTTATGCCCACACTCTCCGAACATACCCAAATGATGCACTGTTGCAAAATTTACCGGATATTCTGCAATTTCCTGTTAACCCAATCTAACTTAACCCAACTAACCTAACCTAAAAGAAGGATGAATTTGGCAACAGCGCATCATTCGGGTATGTTCGGCATAACGAAATTTGGGTGTTATGACACTTGGGTGTTACGCACTTTGGGTGTTACGAAATGTGGGTGGAACGACATGCTCCCTTTTTTTCTTCCTTAACGATAATAAATAACCTCACTATTGAAATTGGTTACTGAACAGCGGAATCAGTCGAATACTGTTAGGTATTTGAAACTCCAAAGAAAAACTATGAGTCGAACGTTTTGAAGTTTATTTTCTTAATGACATATCAATCAACAACAACAACATTTTTTTTTTACAACAACATTCTATATAGAATTAAATCTGATTCTCAATATCCCCTCTAGATTTAATATCTACCAAAGAAAAATTCATTTTCTCGATGCACGTCCGATGCTTCGTTCTAGTTAGCTCCTTGGTCATGATATCAGCAATCATATCAGTGGTGGGTATATGTTGCAACTGGATAATGCCTTCTGCTACCAATTGCCTCAAAAAATGATGTTTCACATCGATATGCTATGTTCTTGCTTTGTACATATTGGTGGCTGATAAATTTATGGCGCTCCGGTTATCGCAGTTAATCACCATAGTGTCAGGACTAACAGGATCTATATCTTTGATGAGTTGTGTCAACCATATCGCTTCTTGGGCAGCCATAACCAAAGCCATGTACTCCGCCTCTGTCGTTGATAGGGCAACAGTGGGTTGTTTACGGGAATTCCAAGATATCAAACCTCCCTGGTAAGTAAAAATGTAGCCAGTGACAGATTTCCTGTCATCCACGTCACCGCCCCAGTCAGAATCGGAATTTCCAGTCATTTGTGAACTACTGTGTTTTCGGAATACCATTTGGAAATCTTGGGTACCTTTCAGATATCGAAATATCCTTTTAACGGCTTGCCAATGCTGCATACCTGGATTTGTATTGAAGCGGCTAACCAAATTCACGGCATAACAAATATCAGGTCTGGTTACTTGCGCAACATACATTAAGCTTCCAACAGCCTCTTGGTAGGGAATGGACAACATTTCCTCCTTTTCTTTTTCATTCTTGGGGCACATTTGTTTGCTCAAACGGAGCCCAGCAGAACAAGGAGTATCACAAGGATTACAATCTGTCATACCGAATTTGGCCAGTATTTCCTGTATATATAATTTCTGATCAATTCCAATTTCACCTTTTTCTGGATTTCTGTTTATTTTCATTCCTAAAACATGATGAGCTTTTCCCAAGTCCTTCATATGAAATCTAGCCATAAGATTTTCCTTCAGTATCTTCGTCTGGGCACTGTTACTGGAAAAAATCAGGAAGTCATCGACGTAAACGGCCACAATAAGGATTTCATTCTCGTTTCTCATATAGTACAGACAAGGATCCACTTCCGAACGCTTCAAACCTATGTCACGTAGTTCTCTATCGAGGTTTATATTCCATATTCGGCTAGCTTGTTTGAGACCATACAAAGATTTCAATAAAAGGCAAACTCGGGGAGAACCGTCTTCAAAACCTTCAGGTTGGACCATGTAAATGTCTCGATCATCCAACTCTCCTTGAAGAAAAGCAGACACGGCATCCATTTGGTCTATTTCTAAATTGTATTTCACTGCTAAGCCGAGTAAATACCTTATAGAGCTGAAACGGACTACAGGCGAGTATGTTTCCTCAAAATCTATGCCTTTCCTTTGAGAACATCCCTTGATCACTAATCTCGCTTTATACCTGCAAATTTTTCCGTCGCAATCTCTCTTGGTTTTAAATATCCATTTGCAGGATATTGCCTTTCTATTTTCTGGTAATTGCTCCAACTTCCAGGTATTATTTTGAATTAAAGCATCGTATTCTTCCAGCATTGCTTGCCTCCATTTTTCCTCATCTGGTCTGCCATCAATTTCGGAGACATCTGTGGGATCTTCCAAATGAGGCTTGTCTGTGGCAATATTGTATGCAAAATCGGGATTCTTTCTACGCTGAATTCTCTCGGAACGACGGATATTCTGATTTATTTCTCTGTGACTGCTCATTTCTGGCTGTTTCTCTTGACACGTTCTTTCATTTGGCAAAATGTCAAGCGGACTGTCAACATTGTCTTCAATTGGTAAACAGTCGATCGTTTTTGCATCTGAGGCAGTTTCTTGATTGGATTGAGTGGGTGATGCGATGGATTCTGAATTTTCGATGAAAACAACATCACGACTGACAATAATATTTTTCGACTTCTTGTCATATAGTTTGTAGGCTTTGCTTTCCTCGCAAAAACCAATGAGAATACATTCGGATGACTTGAAATCGAATTTTCGTCGTTTTTGTTTTGGCACATGAACCATTGCTTTGCACCCAAATATCCTTATGAAATCTGGATCAGGCTTCTTTCCACTCCACATTTCTTCAGGAGACTTATTGTGGTGTCGACATGGCAAACGATTGACTAAATAAGCAGCCGTATTTACAGCTTCTGCCCAGAATATTTCTTCCAAATTCGCATCAAAAAGCATACAGCGCGCTCGTTCTGCTAGGGTGCGATTCATTCTTTCGGCGCAACCATTTTGTTCCGGGGTATATGGAGCACTAGTTTGATGCAGGATTCCGGTAGATTTCAAATAATTTTCAAGTCGGGAGTTGCAATATTCCAAGCCATTGTCAGTTCTCAGTATTTTCAACTTCTTGCCGGTTTGATTTTCAGCAAACGATTTGAACTCCATGAACTTGTCATACACTTCATCTTTGGTCTTCAACATATACACGAAAACTTTGTGTGTATAATCATCCAAAAATAAAAGGAAATAACGAGCTCCTCCTTTGGACCTGACGCTCATTGGCCCACAAAGATCTGAGTGTACTAACTCCAGTACAGTAGTGGCTCTCGAACCTTCTTTGTTGAAAGGTAATCTGCACTGTTTTCCTTCCAAACATACGGTGCAAGTTTGATCATCCATAGAATTAAAACTTTTTCCGTCGATATAACTTTGCCTGAACTTGTTCATGATTTGGAAACTGGGATGACCCATTCTTCTGTGCCACAACTGGTAGTCCAGTTTATTGGATGTACTCGGTTTGAATAAAGACAGTCCGTAAACATCATTTGGTCGATCCAGTTTATACATGTCTCCATTCAAAGTACCAGTGGCTAACAAATTTCCATTACTTGCAAGTATTTGACATCCTGAAGAATGGAATTTGACGACATTTCCCCCTTTAACAAGTTCGCTCACCGATAAAAGATTAGCACATAAAGATGGAACGTAAAGAACGTTTCGGATACAGGCATTGACTAACTGTCCATCAACCTGGATATCTATATTGATTGTTCCTTTCTCTTCCACTTCCAAATGGACATCGTTGGCAGCAATAACTTCGTGATGGAACTTTTCACTATCTTCTAGCCAATCTCTCCTCATGGTCATATGAGCTGATGCCCCTGAATCCACGTACCAGTCATTCGGATTGAAATTATTCACAGCCAAATAACTACAGAGGAGATTGACAGCCTTTCGGTTTGGTTTAGTTTCTTTCTTCTCGGAGCAAAATTTGGAAAAATGTCCAAATTTATTACAGTTGTAACATCGGGGACCTTTCGAACGGAATGCTTTCTTCACTTGATTCCTGTTGAATAAGGCGACGGCATTTTTATTTGTATTTTCCCCTCTTACTTCTTGAAGAAGCTTCGTTTTAATTGCATCAGAAGAAATAGGCGTTCCAGAATTTTCAATGCCCATAATCATTGGCTTATATTGTTCGGGTAATCCTGCGAGTAATAAGGTTCCAATCCACTCGTCATTGATTTCCATTCCTACGCTTCGTAACTTATGAGCTGTAGAAATCACTCTATTGACGTATTCTTCAATAGAATCGGCTTCGTCTAATCGTGTGGTTATCAATGTTCTCAGCAATCCTACTCGTCTTGTTAATCCTGAATCCAAGAAAGCCTTCTCTAAATTGTCCCAGACTTCCTTTGCGGTTTTTGCCATTTGAACATGGACAAAATTAATGGGTTCGATTAGCAATATGATTTTGGATTTCGTTTTCAAGTTCAACTTCTTCTTGCCTTCGGTACTGAGATCGGTCGAAGTCACATAGCTCCAGAGTTCCTCATGTTCGAGATATGATTGGACTGCGAATCTCCACGTATCATAGTTTTCTCTTCCTTTGAGCTTTTCAATCGGTGGCAATGCACTACCAGATGCCATATTGAAGTTGGTTGTCGGAGTTTACTGGAACTGTGCGATATTCTGGGCCCGTAACCTATTGAAATTGGTTACTGAACAGCGGAATCAGTCGAATACTGTTAGGTATTTGAAACTCCAAAGAAAAACTATGAGTCGAACGTTTTGAAGTTTATTTTCTTAATGACATATCAATCAACAACAACAACATTTTTTTTTTTACAACAACATTCTAGATAGAATTAAATCTGATTCTCAATACTCACTTCATACTTCAATGCCATTTTCTCTTTAACGAAGCTCCGAGCTGAATGAGCTGCTCAATATGCACGCTCTGTGAATGAAAGGACACCAATGTTATCGCTCTGCGCGAAGATGTCCTCGATTCGGCATAAACGAACGATTTTGAGTGGATTAGCCGAGCTCAGTGAATAACTGGACACCTATGTATAAGCTCGGAGAGCTCGAATTGTAAATTGTAATAACGAACGGCTTCGGCAAAGTGAACGATCAGTGGTGGGACTCTGATGAATAGAAATGTATCATAGAATCGAAAAATGACGTCAGAATCGAAATTTCGGTACTCTGATTCCTATCCTAGAAACGCTTCGACACGAAAATATGAATAGGTCAATTCATCAGAGTTCAAATGGACGAATATTTTCGTATCGAAGCGTTTCTGATAGGAATCAGAGTGCCGAGATTTCGATGCTGGCGTCATTTTTCGATTCTATGAGACATTTTTATTCATCAGAGTTCCACTGCAGAGCTTAATAAACGAATCTAGCATGGAAGTAGAAGTGGCAGATGAGGTTTCACTCCATCGATTCTCTTCTATTTTCGACAATAGAAAAAACATTAAACCTCTTACTGAGAAGAGACGTGAATTGTGGATTCAGGCAACTAGAAGAGCAGATTGAGTTGAAATGGGCAACGGTATGTTCAAATCATTTGGTATCTTCTCAGAATTGCAATACGTATCTCATTAAATTACCATTGTTGCTAATGGAAATAAGATTTCTGTCCAGCAGGCTGATTAACAGTTGTCCCCCGAGGGGCCTATTCATAGACAAATTTTTCTTTCTCTATGGGCCTATTCTTGAATCACTCACAGTTCTGCAAATACGCTGTTACCTAGCAACGACGTATACGTTGAACGAACGTGTGGTTCAAGAATCGACCCCCTGGTTAACCGAAACGATTCACGGAACATATCCTTAGATTAAAATGGCTGCGTCTAACAGCATACACAGCTTAAAGGTGCCTCACAAAAATTCACAAGCCATACATAATATGTATTATGGTTTGTGCATTTCACCATGGAAAACTGTCAAATTTTGTTCAGCGGCTTTAGGCTGAATTCAGACAGATCCGAAATCCGATAGCTTTTTGATTGATCCAAAATTTTAAATTTTTATTTGGCGGGAGGAATTAATCCGAAGTTTTAACTCTTTCCGAAATCGTACAAATAAAATGGATTCTGTCAAGCGCAATGCCCAATACTAACGATGTTCTGATTGGTGCATAATTTTTGGTGGAAATTATCTGACTGAAATGTTGTTCTGCTATCCGATGTCGGATAGAGGTGGCTTGGTGATGAGGCCTAAGTCTCCTTAACCCCCAGCTCTCACCTTGACAAAGTGAAGACTGTGTGTTAAGGAGACTTAGGCCTCGTCACGAAGTCTTGAGAATGGCTCCAAAGTGGAAGCCGAAACGTCGACAGAAGAATGATTTCAGACGCGGTTCAACTGGAAGTTTCAGTCATGATTTATTTATATAATTATATATATATCATATATATTATATATATATATATATATATTATATATATCATATATAAATATTATATATATATATATATAAACACACAGATATTTATTTTTCACACTTGCATCATTTTTACACTGCAATTAAACAAACAGAAAATTACCAAATTCACACTTTTTACCATTACCCTTTTGTAAGCCTTTATTTGCTCCTTTGTATAAAAGCTGTGTGTTAGAACTAAATAACTAACAATATCCATATTTGTAATTGGTGGAACACCTTCAATGGAAAAGTTTAGGCTCTCCACATCAAGGATGTATGGATCCAGGCCATTAATTATCCTCAACTTGTCTTGATACCTTTAAGAATAATTAACAAACCATCAGCTTCTATGTTAATGCAAAATAAATAAACAAACAGAAAACACATCACAGGATATTTAGCATACCTTTTGCCAACATCCGGATTTTCCAATAATAACGTTTTAAGATACGCACTCTCCATTTTAAAATACGAAAATTATCCTCAAATTTTACAAAATCACCTCAAAACACCGCAGACTACAAAGAAATAGTACATTATATACCGCGGGACTGAAGTAGTACATTTAATCCTGAAGGTAAAGTTTATGGCCCGACCGCAGGGAGGGCCATAATTTACCTGAAGGATTAAATGTACTTCAGTCGCAAGGTATATACGATACTTTTCGTACTTCCGGTATGATTTTATTAATTATTTCAATAATTTCAATCAGTTTTTTCTCTCTTCAACTCATTTAATAAACTGTCTTTAAAATAAGTTACCATAGTAACATTGCGTTGTGACAGTTATAATTTAGAAACATTGTCATTACTAGTGTCATTGTAAAGAAACATTGTTATTGATAATTATTGGTATCATGAGTGAAGAAGGTGTATCTGATATTGATAAAAGAGCAGCCGAAGTAGGTGAAGAATTGTTAACACCGAAATCTAGAAAACTATACGAGCAGCAGTACGATGCTTTTAAAAAGTGGTGTCGCTTAAAAAAAGTGAGACAACCTACTGAAAATGCGCTGTTAGTCTACTTCGATGATAAATCAAAAGCGGTTTGTGCCTCAACTCTCTGGGCACATTACTCAATGCTGAAATCGGTTATTAACATTAGAGAAGATATTGATATAAGTAAATTTCCAAAATTATTAGCTTTTTTGAAGAGAAGAAATGAAATTACCATTCTAATTAATTATATTTTTCAATAAAATATCCCTTAAATTCGTTTGTTTGTGATTTAATCGTTCCGGGAGTTTCGTCAATATTTAATCCCGGAGGGAGTGAAGTTGTCACTTTAGGCCCGGAAGTACGAAAACATTTTTATTAACATAAAACAACACGATCATCTGAAGATTAATTGAAATCCTTACAACGCCGCGGCGTTGAATTCGCGAATTCATTGTTTGACCATCGCCGCCATATTGACAGCTGAAAAGTCACGTGGTTTGGATTGCCTAATGGGAAAGTGTGATTCAAGGTTATGATTTTCAAAAAAAAAAATGTTATAATGAATTCTGGTTATCACATCATAATAATGATATGTTACTTTCTGAGCAGATCACTGTATTTTGAAACTTTCAAAACAGCTAGAGGTGACAAAAATTTGCTCACACGTTCAACTTCTGAAAAAGGCGTTCACACTTACCCGATCTAACCTTGATATAACCAATGAAAAACACTTGAAAATATGTAATCATCATTCCTTATTTCACCTTAGATTATTCACTAACCTACTAGCATATCTCAAAATCAGAATTACTCCACCTTTTGCACGACAAAAACCCCCGTTGACTGGAGCAATGTAGCAGGAATATTTTGTGCAGAAGTTCGAGCTACTGCAAGCTTTTACACATAATCAACTGAATTTCACATGTTGCATTGACATAACAAACAATGCACTGTCCTCAGGAGATAGAAGACTGCGGAATAAACAAGATTGTAGAAGATAAAGAGAGGCTGTGAAACAGAGTATTTCGGATATGAAATTATCACTGTGTCCTTCACAATATCTCTTCTAGGTGCATATTATCTCTTTAATATATTCCGCATATTGCTATACGAAAAACTTTCGTGAGTGCCAGCCCATCAGTTGTGTCTAAGATGTCTAGAAGGATGGTGCTGGGACTGATGCGATATTGTTTAGAATTTTATGGCGACACTTTTCTGTCATTAGTGTCATTTTTACGTATCGTGTTGTGTTTCTCAATTTCATCGCTAGTTGACGCTAATTGGAAGTGCATAGTCAACCGATCGATCGACAAACTATATTCTTTGATTCGAGCAGTCAACAAAATGAGCAAAATCTAATGTCATACTCATAAAAAACAATATCGAATGAAAGGAACGCAATTATAGGGAATTTGGCCAGTATTTTAAACGAATAATATAGGTTGTTGATCAGTCAGCGTCCAAAAGTAAAAGTATAGCCAGCCGTCAGGTCGGCCGTTTATACATTTCCTAGGAAATTTGTAACTCTTTTCGTTGCAAACGCCATCTGAACTGATTTGATGTCAAGGGGTCATGATGTTTATTATCATAGTACGCATGTGTCGCCACGTAGACCCCAAACTTTCCCAGGTATAAATCCCTACACCAGGGTTTCTAGACATCTTAGTTGTGTCAATGGCTTCGTTCAGCGTTGCACAACCGTTGAGAATAATCACTAACGTGTTGAGCCGCTGCTCAACGGTTGAGAGTGATCAATGGTGCAGTGGTCCGTTCAGCCGAACAAGTTGGCACATCACTCAACTGTTGAGCACGGCTGAACGAACCCATTGATTACTCACATCCGTGAATGTGTAACAACTGTCATTCAATAGATTTTAAGGCGAAATTGAAAATTAACAAAAAAATCTTATCATAGTTGCAGTCAACATGATTATTGAATTACCAAATACCTACCCATCCTCTGAAATTGTAAAATTTTAATTCGATTTGAATGCCAACCACAGGAGCTATGGCTCTCATCAGCCATCAGGGTTGCCAGAGTCTCGTCGTTTACCCGTAGAATTACTTCACTTTTATACTTTACCCAGGTATTGTAGGAGCCCTAGTATGATATTAAAAAGTATCTTTTGTCTTTTACATAATTATTGAGTGTCAAACATTTTATTTTCAAATCTTATATCTAAGATCATCAAGAAATTTACGTCTTAGGAAACTAAACTAAGCAGACACTTATCAAGTATAAATACACTTTAGCTTGCAGTTGTTTCAATATCTGAGGCTTGATGCTCTGGCTCTTCATCATTGTATATATTTTCTGCCATCTGCCATACCTGCATAATATTGTCTTCTGATACAGAGCAGATAACCCAGGGCTCATTAGGATTCCAGCTGAAGTCTGATATTTTCGCAGTATGCCCTCCGTGTATGAACAATAGTTCAGGGGGGCCATCTTCTGCATCTTCGGCACTCTGCTCTTCCCCAATCTTGCTCAAATCCCAAACGTGTAATCGCCTATCAGTACCAGATGAAGCTAAGATGGTTTCGTTATGCGGTGACCACTGTACTTGGAATATTTCATCCTTGTGCGACTCAAAACTATGTAACTTCAGCTTCAGATTCCTAAGGTCCCACAGAGCTACAGTCTTATCAGCGCTTCCAGTGGCCAGTATAAACTCAGAGTAAGGATTGAAGCTGAGACAATTGACTTCAGCTGTGTGTGCATCAACAGTATGTGACGGTTTGCTGGTATTATTGCAACGGGTATCCCAAATCATAAGTTTCTGGTCATCAGCTACAGACCCAAAGAGGCTTTCGTGTAACAGGTGCCACGCTACATCTTCCACAACAGCAGTATGTCCTGTGAATACAGTTTTGGCATCGATAACTCGGTTTTCCTTAGGCGTGGCATTAATATCCCATAGGCAAATAGTATGGTCATCACTGGCAGACAACAGGTAACCGTTTAAATTTGGGTTCCAAGAGAGGCCATATCCTTCCTTTTGGTGACCCCGCAAACGAAGATCCGGATGGCACTCACCACTGGGATCGGGCTTGCTCGGATGCTTCGTGTAATCAAATACAAGTACATCACTGGACGGAGTCTTTGTGGCAATCACACAAGGATTTTGGGGCATATATCTTGCTCTATTCACTTCGCCTTCGTGGTTTATTTTTATCTCGATCTCGATTTTACCTAAAATAATATATTTTGTTATTAGAAGAAAAAGTTATATTTTGTGTGACGAGCATGGAAATTGACTCAACTACTTTTTTCCGAATTACAAATGCTATTTCGTCCTCAAACGTAAAAAAAGCGAGGCCTCAGAATGCTATATTGAAGTTGAAAATGTTTTTCAGGGCCTGAATACGAAACAATTACTTTTGTTGTCGGCGCGTCTGGCAGTAAAAATAGAAAATAACAATTGTGATGAATATTCGAATTTGATAAGAAAAAAAAAACGTCATGTCAGCCACAAATCGGCATGCATTTTATATATTGAGGAAAATATATCGAGTTGGATGATCCTCAGTTTATGTGGAGTGAGGACTTAGTCTCGAGGGAATTATATGGCATGCTTAATTTAATTAATGAAAATATATTAAACATTTCCCTTCCTTCCTTTATTGATAGATAAATTTCTGAAACGAGATTTTGGATGGATATATTTATCAAACACTAAACATATCTCACGTTTCGAAAAAATCACCGATAGTTGAGTAAAATCAATAATCACAATTCATATTTATATCAAAAAGACAATGGCCTGAACTTACTGCCAAAGGGTTGAGATTTTCATAACAGAAAAAAAAATCATTGATTTTTCATACGTTTTTCATAACATCAGCATAAATTATTCTCAATAGGAACATAATTAAAATTATAAGAAATAAGACAACACAACAGGGAACAGTGATTATGTAGACATAGGGTAATAATCTAATATAATAATATATAATCTAACCATTTAAAAATACAAATACCCAAATATAACTCGAAGGAAAATTGCAAAGTTTTTTGGTCTGATATGGACTTCATCTGTTACTACTATTTATTCTGATTATTTTTAGAGACCGCTTTCTAGTTTATTGTTGGGAAATTAATCGGAATAAGTAGTAGTAACAGACGAAGCCCTTATAGGAACGAAAAACTCTGCAAGTAGTCGTTGAGCTACCTTATATTGTAAATTATATAAATAGCTAACCCTTGGAATCTACGTAGGCAAACCGGGGAGAGAAAATACTGCGGAATGGACGTATTCCGCGAGGAGTTTGAAGGTGAAAGAAGCAGCCGAAAACATCTTGTTTCTACAAGCATTCAGTGGCTGTGACACGACGTTATTACTCTTCAACCAAGGGAAAATCAAATTTCTGCGGCTCGTTCACAAAAATTAAGAATTGTTTGAAATCTTCTTCAAAGATCCGATTGCCAGAGTACAAGACGCTGGAGTAGTACGGTTTCTAATTGCTTTGTATGGTGGGAACGTGGAGAAGGAAACCTTTGAAGATATCCGGTACCAACGAAGGTGGGCTGAAGTCCTCAGTTGTGTGCGGATTCTGCAATGTCAAATCCTGTGATAATGTCTCAGAATTTGTTCTCGACAGCGACAATGAAGACGACGACATACCACCTGCCATAGCACAGATCCCCACGGCAGACTACGGAGACTGTGACATTGTCCATTACGACGATGACGAATACCCTATCAACCGACCAGGACCGCCAAAGAAAAAACAAATAGCCTCGGGCAAGAACATCTATAGATTGGGCCAACTGGGGATACCAATTTTGTCTTCTTTGAATTCGGATAGAACATTTTTGTCTTGGAATCAACCGTTGGGGAGATAAATTGGAAAAACAAATTTTTCGTACCTTCAATCCAAGATGGCGGATCGTGCGCACCCTCTCTAAATTCGAAAACTTATTTTTCATCAGTCCTCCACCCAATAACATATTGCAAAATCAATAATACACCACCTTTTGTAGGGCAAAAACCCCCATTGACTACACTTATGTGAAAAGACACAACATTATCTTTCCAATGACACCGTATTTATTGAAATTTACTAAAAATTAAATTTAATGCATTTTGGTATCGATGAATAACACAAATGAGTTTTGGGTATTAGAAATCGCAACATATAAAATAAGTGGAGTTTCATTGTTTGATATTCATACTCGAAGTTTTGAGTTTTTTTTATTCAGACATTTAATGTAATTGTCTTTTTCCCTAATGCCTTTACACATTTTATCGACAGTTTGCTGCATTTCATCAATTTATTCATCACACACGACTGTTAAGATTCTTTGATTCAATGTTCTTATTGTGAATCACAAGTTTAAATTTTCAAATTTCTTCGCGAAAATAGTTTATTTTAGTTGTAGCGTCATTATATTTTTGTTTTCAATTGTCGGAACAATAGATTTCAAAACCTTCGAGGAGTTTATGGCACTTTTTCTTTCCACAAACAACATGCTTCGTCAACTCTTTTTTTTACATTTGAAATTACCTTTCATGCTATAAATTGCTCAGTCCCGTCGATCTAATATACACTACTAATTACCATAAACTTATCATTTGGGCACCGTCAGTACTTTTTATCTTTCACTCCTACACTTTTTGTCTTTATCTACATCACTTTTCGAATATAGGCAAAAAAGCTACATGGGTAAAAATCCGATTTATTCTTGATTTCACTGAATTTCCACACACTCAATTGGTTATTATGTCACTGCGTTACCTTTTACTTTTGATATAAACCGCACCTTATGATGGCGGATACTTCGGACAACATAATATAACTTTCATTATTTAATTCCAATAGCTATTTGAAGGCAGCAAAATAGCAGAGCTAACCGTATCTTAGCCGGTATCAGGAATCAAATGTTTGTTGAACACTCAACAACAAATGTATATATTGCAACAGAAGTGTTTGGCATTTCTTTATATTCTTGATTTTTTGCTGACTGAAGAAACCACATGGTAGCAAGAAAGACTGGAAGGCGATGGATGTTAATACACATTAGTAGTAGTAGTAGTTTTAACATTTGAAATATCTTTATGTGTGATAATATTGAAGATGAAATACTACCCAACACATGTACAATTCGATTAATGAACAAAAAACTTTTTTTGAAAAAAGTTGTACGTGAACTACAACAAATACGGGAGGAAAATGGAAAATGTGATGTGAGAATTGAAGCAATTGAGGCGAAAAAAGCAGTCCTTGGGTCATCTATTGAAAATGAGCGTTTACACATCGTTCACCAAGCCGAAGTTACGAACATATCACTATTACAAATTGAGGAGGCCATTTCTGAATAAAGAATAACGTTTTAAGCGTAGCAAGAATCTTATACTGACAAATATCAGTGAATCTCCATATAACAATAAGGCAAAGGATCCTGGGTGAAATCGATAAAGTACGTTTACTCTCAGATAATCCACTGTTGGTAGTAATGTGAAGGTATTCAGGCTGTGAAAATTTTATCCAAACGAAATATGATTAGCAAAAGTGATATTCAATACAGAAGAGAATGCAAAGAAAGTTTTTTTCAATAGAATAAACTGCCTAAGTGTTAAGGTGTTTTTAATCAAACGAAGATTAAAAGTGAATATTATAAGTTAAGAATAAATTTGAAGAGATGGTTGAAAATAGTGATACTTCTGAAACTATAATATACATGAACTCTGTTCATAAAATTGCTAATTTAAAAAACAAATAGAGCCCAATACTCCAAGAATTTTATTTAAGTTCACCCAGTTTTGATCAACATAATGTACATTCCAATGTTAGTAGTTTTTTTGCTCACCAGGATATCATTCTTTCTAACATTATTCCTTATAAGCCTCAAGTAATTATTCTGAGTGAACCATGTATCACTGACGATATGGACGATGCTGAAATCTACATTGAAAGGTGCCAGATGTTTGGATGTAATAACACAAGTCGATATATGGATGGAGTTTTAACCTTCATCAGGGAAGATATTGAAGTTAAATCAAGTGAAACTCATATAATCCACATGGTGTATTGGTGTTAATTCATAAAAATCAAAATTGGCAATGATCTATTTAACGTTGGCGGTATTTATAGGTCTCCTAGTTCAAGTAAAACTGTTCTTTTTGATGCTTTAGAGCAGGGTTTCTCAGACTGGGGTACATGAGCTGCTTCCAACAAAAAATGTATGTAGTGGCTGAGAAAATAAATTTTGCTCCCAAATTATAGCATTTTCCCACATCATCAGTAAATTCAAATAATATTTTTTTTGTTCTACTATCTACTTATAAACCAATTTCTGCTTTGTGTTCTTGCGCCATCAACTAATATGAACATGATGCAGTGCCCTCTCTCGAGCAGGAAGTGTAAGTGTAAACTGTAAGTAGAGTGACAAAATCGATGAAAGATGTAGCCCCTGTATTATGTAAACATAAAGGTAAACAGTATTACCACTTTTTCAGTATTTTTCATAGCAGACCTAATTTTGAAGAGGGGACAATTTTCAATGAATGATCAAAAAGGGGTACGCTTAGCAAAAAAGTGAGAAACCCTGCTCTAGAGGATGTGATTTGCTGACTCAAATTTTTAGATTTTAGATTTTTTCAGTACTGAATATTATGGATTGGATCAAGGTGTTCAGGATTATACTAGACATTGTGGTGATTCCAAAACCTTGATTGATTATGTTGTTACCAACTATGTTAATGTTATAGCAAGTTGAACCTAGCATTTCTGAGCATTGCCTTAGGTCCATTGAATTATCTACTGAACACGTTCGATTGGCTAAAAAATCAACTACTTTCAGAAAATTTACAGATCAAGGATATCATAATATAAATATGCAATTAATCTCTCGTAATTAGAGCAATAATTCTGTTAAAATTGGAATATCTATAAGATCATTATGCTGTTCAACTAAAAAAAAGGAAATTATATTATGAACGAACTATTGATAACAATAAAAATAATAGTAAGGAAATCTGGAAGTGTCTTAAGGTAGTACCTTCATTTGGTCGAAATTTATAGAAAAGGCTGAAATACATATAACTGTTAGATTTAGTGATAACACGCATTTTTGCGAAATTTGAGCGAGATTGACCTTTTCGTTATCGAGATAATGAATTCAACATTTGCATGGGCTCTTATGGGAAATCGGAAAATTTGACGCAAAATTGCGTTTTTAGTAAAGAACGAATTTATAGACATGCGCAAAAAACCGATTGTATTAAACTATAGCAAGATTGAAAATTTCTTGCGAAGTTTGAATGCATTTCACCTAGTTATTGAACTATGAGACAGAGAAGTTTACATTATCGCACTCGCCGCAGTAGCGAGCCGGACTATGTAGCAACGTCGCACGAGTTGCTCTGTCGAAATGGTTGTCAATTACTCGTCGCAACAAACTAAAGTCCCGTCTCACGCGCAGATATGCCAAAACTCTTTTCTTTATAATTTGATATTTTATAGGAAATGGAAGGAAAATTATAAAATACTATTATATACTATGAAAAATTATAGTGAAATATAAGAAATCACGATAATAAAAGAATAAATAAAAAGAAATTATAAAGAATCACGAGAAAATTATAAATGATGGGGCATAATAAATTTATGACATTGATGAATGATGAATGAATTAGAAGAATGGCGAACTTGGAAATTTGGGCGTAGTGATAAAAACAAATTATGGTACGTAATCAGGTCGTCAATAAAAATTTATGAGAACTTATGAAAATCGATAAAAAAATCAATGGAAACGGATGAAAATAAATATAAATTGATGAGGAAGCAAACCAATAGGAAAAGATAATCGATCGAGAACCATGGGAATAAGGAATAATAACCGTGGTAGAAACGTTTACGTACAGTTTACGTCTCAGTGCGTTCGCACATGTTCATGTAAACTGTTTACACATTATGTTTACATGAAGTTTACGTAAACATGTGCGGACGCACTGGGATGTAAACTCAAGGTAATATTTCTACAACGAAATTGATTGAAAGCGATAGAAATTGCAAGAGTCCACGCGTATTCACACAACTCAAGAGTCCCACCCATTCCTCGCACAGCAGAGTATGCAGAATTGCCGGATCTACGGCTGCATGTAAAAGCATAAGGAGCGCGGTACATTCGGGCGGAAAAGTATACTCGCTGCCGCAGCGCAATAGCAGCGCTTCTTCACTCTCGAGAGGGCGAGAACTTTTGCGCCTGACGTTAGCGCTGGTACTACCTTAAGAAACTTGTTAAGCCAAAACAACGGTTAGCCTTATCCAATTTTAGATTAATCATCAGAAAATAATTTTGCATAATGAACTAGATATTGCTAATAATTCTAATTCATATTTTAGAGATAGTGTGAATGAAATAACATCAGTTTTTCAAAAACTGCTATTATGACTATCCTGCTATATCAACTACTTTCTCTGAATTTCGCGCCTGTGACAATAATTTAATTGAGAAATCTTATGTTTGCTTGAATATGGTTGACAATGTTCCTTGCTGAATGGTAATGGTTCGGACTTCCATGAATGAAAGGATAAAAATACCAATCAAATAAGGCAATCGAATCCAAACAAATGGTTGAAATGGATTCTTTGATCAAAAATAAAAATGAGATATTGAATATGAATTATTAGTCAACAAATGTAAAAACAGAAATAAATGAAATAATATTATGAAAAGAAAATTGGGATATTGAATGTGAAATATAAGTCAAAAAATGTAAATGAAGAAATAAATGAAATGTTGTGAAATAAAATGTTGAAATCAAGTTTCAAGTTGAGTGTACTCACGACGTGTCGATTGCTGGTGTCCGCAATCGTCTTCGGGTGATGATTGACTATATTTCAAGATATGGTCGCTTATAAAGACCCGATTTCCCTATCGTGGGGAAAGGGGGGTACTAACAATGAGGCGCACGGGTGCTACTATAAGTGCGCTGATCGGTTTTTAGCAGGAAATAGATGTTTTGGGGCGAGATTTTCTTTAATCGAGCCGAAGTCGGTTCATGCTTTTGATAAGCGGCCTCCAAACGTTCCGGATATCCACACTGGGGTGACTAAAAGCGTCGTTGTTGAGAATGTAGGCGGCTTCCTCTTGAACCAGTGCTCCTTGTGTATGACCTCGGCTTCAGACAATTTAATGCTGTGATGGTTTGTACAAACATGCTCCACCATTCCTGATTTTGTGGTTTCTTCTCGTTGTGTTTTTCTTGTTTCCGCTCATTCTCACTTCCTATGGTCTTCTGGTTTTTCCGATGTAGGATTTGCCGCACTCGCATGGTATCCGGTAAACGCAGTTGTTGGTGTCGATGTTTTTATTCGGTTTTTATTGTGAGCTGGCTGCGTATTGTGTTCCCTAATCGAAAACAGACTCTGATGTCGTATTTCCGTCCTATCCTCTTTTTTATCTCCAAAAGTACTCTCACATAGGGGATGGTAAGAATTGTTCCAATATCTCCTTGGTGTTCCTTTGGTTTGTCCGAGCCAATGTCTGATCCATTAGCTTCTTCGAGTGGCCGGTCTTCTGAAGATCCATCCTTGTTGTTCAGTTCCTTGTCGAGACTTCCTTTGGTGTTGCAGAGATTGATTGCCTGATCAAGCTACTACGAAGCGGAAAATCGTCAGTCATCACCCGAAGACAATTGCGGATACCAGCAATCGAAACGTCGTGAGTATACTCAACCTGAAACTTTGTTTCAACATATTAATACTATTTCATTTATCTCTTTATTTAAACTTTTTGATTATTTCACAATCGATTTCTCAATTTTCTTGTCACAATATTATTTCATCCATTCCTTTTTTACTTTTTTGAGTAATATTTCAGATTCAATATTTCATTTTTTTGTCACAATATTAATTTCTTTGATCAATCAAACCTTTAATTTTATTTTTGAACAAAAAATCTATTTCAATTATTTGTTTGGATTCGCTTACCTTATTTGATTAGTATTTATATCCTTTCGTTCTTAGCAACAGGTTTCAAGTTAATAATATAGAAAATGGAAGTCCGAACCATTACCTTTCAAGAACTGTTATATTCTCTCTGGCTAAAGATAATAAAGCTGAAACTAAAAAAAAACTTCTTAAAAAGAAGTTTTGATGTTTGCTGTTTAGGCAATATTAAATTTAATTAATACATCAATTAGAACCAGTGTTTTCCTGATCAATTTAAGGTTTCCACTGTTGTTCCAGTACCGAAAATTTACTCAATAAAATCTGAATATTTGAGGCCATCAAATACACTTCTCACTCTTGAAAAAGTTTTATAACTCTCTGTATATAACCAATTAATTGAGTCATACCAATGAACTACTTCTAGGTAAGCAATCAGGTTTAAGAGCTAAACCCTCATGTGAAACATCTCTACAATTTTCAATAACTGAATGGACAACAGAAACGGCTTTATGCCGAATTACCGAAACTCTTAGGAACAAGGAGTTTCTGTGGGCAGCGTTCCTGGACATAGAGGGCGCTTTCGATAATACTTCCTTGGAATCGATCGTCCGAGCGTCAAGGAGAAAAGGGATTGATGAAACAAGCTGAAGATGGATAGACTGCATGCTTAGAGAACAGTTAATACAACATATAATCATCTCGAGCGAATCCATGATGTCACGGGGGCAAGGGGATGCCCGCAGGGGGGAGGTTTTATCCCCACTTCTGTGGATTTTTTTTATGGACGAGCTATTATGCTGCTTGGACCGAAATGGATACGAAATACTAAGTTATGCTGCCGATCTAGTCATCATGGCACAGGGAAAATACAACAGTATAGTGAGAGGGTGTATGCAGCAGGCCTTGAATCCTAGTTGGACCGATGAGGAAGGGCTCAAACTTAGTCCATCCAAATCGGTTATACTGGCATTCACCAGAAGAATGAAGATGGATGGACCTCTGACCTTCGATTGAAGATAAACCTGGAACCAACATGTGGACAGAATAAAAAGAAAAGCGGAGGTGATACTTATAGTGGACAGGCGCACGTATGGAAAGGATTGGAGATTAAAACCAAGCATGTTGTACTGGCTGTACACAATGGTGCCTGTCAATATTTTGTATGGTTGAGAGGTCATTCCAATGGACTTGATGCATGTCATAGTTGAAATCATTAACATTGAAAATATTAAAGTTTCTGTACGTGATATATTTAACTGCTTTTTTTGGCATCTCTATCTTTATTTCACAATATGTTAATCTATGTTATGTTGTACATTTCTGTGGTTCCGTTTTTCGCTATATTAAGTTGTGAGTCAACGCATATAAGGTCGATCAAACTACCGTTCTTGTTGGATCTGTTACCACTTGCTTCAGAATGAGCTGCTGTAATATGTCAATAACATATTTTTTACCGTTATCAGTCTTCAATAAGTCCACATTCTGGTCGCCTTAGATTATTGTGTAGTCGTATTGGGCCGTTAACACTGATAGCAGGCGTTGGACACATTTTGGATTGGTGTATGGAACTAAAGGTGCAACAGGTGCAATGAAAACAACACCAACAGCAGCAATGGAGTTGCTCTTGGATATTTACCCTTAACATCTTGTGATACGGGAATAGGCAAGAATGGGCCATTTTAGACTGGAAAATTCATCGGGGTACAAAAGATCGGTGAAAACAGATATCGTGGGACATATGGAGGGACATGTACTTAACATGAATACAGACCACATGTCACCCAAATTTATATTCAACACGAACTTCTCAGTATTTGTAAGAGATCGTTAAGAGTGGCAAAGAGACATTCTCTCTGAGAACAATCCCCGCTGGAGCACCTGGTTCACAGATGAATCCAAGACGGAATATGGAACTGGAGCTGGTGTAAACTGTGCGGGAAGAAACCTAGGGTACAGTTACCCGCTCGGACATTACACATCTGTTTTTCAAGCAGAAATGTATGCTATACTCCAATGTGCGAGAACAATCAATCTGAGGTCCCAATGGGAGGATCAATATTTTCACGGACAGCCAAGCTTCACTCAGGGCACTGAAAATTCCCAGAGAGACATCTAGGCTGGCATGGGAATGCCGCGACCGCGAGGAACTGAAACATCTGGCAGACCATAACAGACTGACTCTACAATGGGTCCCAGGTCATTCAGGTATCACAGGCAATAAAGAAGCCGATGAGCTTCCAAGACTGGGATCATCAACACCGTACACTGGACCCGAGCCAGCAGGGGGGTACCCAAAACAACGGTACGGAGTCACATGAGGAATTGGGTGAGAACAAAACATACTGAATACTGTGAAGACCTACTTCAGTGTAACAGGAATCAGATAAGGATTATAACAGGGCTGTTGACTGGACACTGTCCACTCAAAGGACACCTGAATAAGATAGGGCTGTACAACGGTGACCTTAGCTGCAGACAATGTAACGAAGGGACAGAGACAGCTCGACACATACTTTGCGAATGTGAGGCTCTGGAAAAGGCAACAAATATATGGTGCAGTTATTGCAATAAAAATGTTGCTAAAAAAACGGATATCTATAGAATGTCGCAAGGTGTATTATAAAAGCTGTGCATCAAGTGTAGTTTGCTGTGAAAGTAAACTGATTGAAGAAGAGAACGCTACAAATACTGGGTGGGTCTGAAGGAATCTGATGTTGAAATCAGTATGTCTATTAATACCAGCTTAGATATGAAAATAATGATGGAAAAACTGCTGGTTGAAAATGAATACCTCAAAAGACTCCTGGAAGGTGGAGACCTCAAATATAAATAATTAGGAAACAATATAAGATTGCTCCAACATAACAAATCACTCCTGGAAAAAAAAGTCGAACAGTTGGAAAAAGAACTGGAAACAAGAAAAGGAGTTGATAAGATTAAATGAAAACTCGCATGTCAAGAACCAAAAGGGATCCCAAACAAAAAATAATTACTCACTTTATTAGACTACAGACCAGATTCCACAAGGGCGCCCACAAAAACAGGGTGATCCAAGTGGCAATGCAACAAAACCACATGATATCAAAACAAAGAGGGACTCGGAAAATATTGATAATTTTTCGCAAATACTATTGTAGACAAAACAAAAGAAAAATGGCCTAAGCCTCAATGGTATCAGTTGGAAACTGGTCTCAACTTAGCAAATCCTGACATATTTATATGTAGAAGTTACACAGTAACCGAGAGTAGGAGAAAAGTCATGGAAGTAACTGGAAACGGAGACAATCAAATCCACGGAAGGGGTAAAAATGAAAAGAAAATCTGGCTGTTCCTTACCAGAATTCCAGACATAATCAATGAAAAAAACATAGAGAACTACATAAGAGCCCGCACCAATTCAACGAGCATTATTCTAAAAAAATTAACAACCAGAAGTTCTTGGAGGGACATCCCTCCTGAACGGGGTAGAACCTCATCTCGGAGAACAAATTTATGAAAGCAGTTTTTGACCCAAAAAGGTGATATACAAATGCTTCAACTTCAAATTGGGACAACATTTCCTAGACAATCCACATCAATCTCAACAGTTAGATGAAGAACACAAGAAACCAAACTCTTCTTTAGTCAGAACCAGCAACAAAGTAATGGAAATGAAATAAATAGAAAGAATGGAAATACCGACAAACTCCGAGAGAAAACAGATGAAGGAAAAATCGTAAGAAACAATTATGAACTCTTCAGTATTTTCCATTTTGAAAAACAATCTTCAAGAAATAAGGTAGGAGAAGTTGGGGCATTTTTAAATGGTCTCAAATTTGTGTACTATGTCTTTGTTCTAGTCAACATTTTTTATCCAATGATGAAATTCAAGTATTAGGTAAAGATAGCTATGTAGTTGCATCTTCATATGCAAGAAGTACATACACTCATGGCGGTATGCTTATATTGTGTAGAGGAAATATTAGATTTGAAAACAGAAGTGACTTAGAAGCAGTGAGCTGTGAAATGCACTGTGAGATATCACAGATTCCCCAAGCTTCATTATCATTTGCGTATTGTTATTAGAAAAAATATTCCACTCATTCATATTGTATGACAGTATGAATTGTTAGAAAATCACAATTATGACTTCGTAGCCACATATATCAATATTAACGATAAATAATATCAACGATTAATGGAACACATACTATGGAACATTTCTTGAAGATATGAAAATATCATTTCCCAAGGTAAACAAATGTGTCAGGATGAAACATTTAAATTCAGTTGAGTGGCTTACTGATGGCATAGGAAAAATGAGGAATGAGATGAATAGAGTCAGTGATTTATATGCTACTCAAGTGTGATGAACTTGCACCAAGAATCGAAACCCACAAATACAGGCAAGCTATTGATGAAGCAAAACGCAGGGCAAATACTGAATCGAACAATCAGACAATATAGCACGAGCCTCTTGGAAAATCATAAACACAAAAAGGATTAAAAAAGCAGATAGAGAAATATCAGATATTACTATTACTAAGGAATTTAATAACTTTTTTCTGATGTGGCAACATTCTGGATAATTTAGTTGAACCACAATTAACAAATGAACGATATTTAAATACAGCACCAAATCCTAATCTTACGTTCTCTTTCAGAGAGGTAACATATATTATAGAGTTTAGAGATGCAATACAAAAATTGAAACCAAAACATAGCAGAGATATTTATGATATGAACATTAATTTAATAAAGGATCTGAAAGATGTAATAATCATTCCTCTAATCAAAATTTACAATGAATGCATCAGAAATGGAGTATATCCAACTAAATGTAAGCTTATTAAAATCATACCTCTTTTTAAAAAAAGCAAAAAAAAATTATTCTCAGAATTACAGACACCCATTCCAGTTCCATCCAAGATATTTGGATTCCTACTGAAAAATCAGCTACAGGATTTCTTTGGGAGAAACAGCCCCTTGATAAACAAACAATTCGGCTGAAGAATTGGCAAATCAACCGTTTAGCAGTCAATGATCTATGTGAAACTATAATAGCAGGCTTTAAAAGTGGTAAAATTGTGGGATTCACTTTCTGTGACCTGTCAAAGGCCTTTGACTGTGTATCACATGAAATTTTACTGAAACAACTTGAATTCTATGGCCTCAATGGTATCAGTTTGAAACTGGTCTCAAGTTACTTGCAAGGTCCCTAGCACTCTATGCTGCTTATCCTTTTACTAATTCTGAAGGACACTTTGATTCTTTAAACTTTAAAGGATAGTATGGCCAGAACAATTTATGAAGCATCAAACTGGTTCACTTCAGAGTGAGTAAAACTGAATCAATGATTTTCTCCACCTATCAGATTTATATATATATATATATATATATATATATATATATATATATATCAGTAAGTTTTTGGGAGTTTACCTGGACCCCACATTGAAGTTTGACTGTCATGTAAATCATATAGCCAGTAAAGTTGGTAAAAGCATTTATGTTCTATAAAACCTTATATCAGTAGTGGACCAGAAAGTTTGTGCAATGGTTTTCCAAGATGCGTCCAGAGTATTGGGCATTCAGAAGATGTCAGACAAAAATGTATCGATATCAAAATCTTGACCATTCCATCAAGATACATTTACGAATGGATTGTCTATATGAAGATATTAGTCAGTACACAACTAAAACTAATGTACATAATCACTTCACAAGGAAAAGAGACAATATAGGAATGAATAATCTTACGACTATATAAATCCAGGAACAAACTACCATATTATATTGGGGATCTTAAAACAAATGAATTGAAGATTGTTTTGAAATATTATTTAAATAAATTTGCCTTCTACAGCTATGATGAATTCCTTAAAAGTAAAATTGAAATGAAATGTAATCTTCCGAATGCCAGGTGACATTTTATCGTTGTATTGATTGTATTTGTCTCAGAGAAAATGAAATGAAAATTAAATTATATTGTGAATCCCAAGTACCATCTTCGATCTATTTCATATAATTTATCAGCATGTTTCTGTATCTGTGTAAAAACCTACTGTTTACTTAGCACCAATAAAATATTCTACTCTATAATTTTCTATTCTAGACCCAAATGGACCCAGAAATGTTTGGCAGAGAGGTATCATCCATCAAGTTTACCCTGCCAAAGATGGTAAAATTAGAATCGTCGACGTGAAGAACAGTAGCGGCACGATTTTTTCAACAAACAGTTTTGAAACTTATTGTTTTAGGGTTAAGTTATTTTATCTCACAATTCAAATTACCCAGGAGGAAAATGTTATGGTTTATTGAACTTATATTTTATTCACACCCTGTACATTTCCTTTATAATATTTGTCATGAAAATCAATGCTGAGGCGTTATAAAATAAGTTTATGAATAAAAAAAATTTTGAGAGGTCAGACTATTCCTAAAAGTACAAAAATTTGTTCTTTGACCCAGATTAAAGCACAATTTGCAGGTGATATAATAACATGGCCTTTACAAACACTCTCTGTTGATAGGTACATGTATATCATCCAAAAAAATCACACAAAAATACAGGAATTGTCATGAGCATATGTGCAGTAACATTATTTCAAGTTTCTCCCGTTCAGAGAATTGTTGATACACAGTTGGGGCAGAATTGAGGGGTGTTTCACTTCCATAAAATTTGTACACAAAATCAGGATTTACAGTGGATTTCAATAAGATTTCTACTGAATTTTGTACACTGGATTTCCAAAATGAAACACCCCTCAGGCAAAATGAAATAAAAACTGCAAACTTTTTATTCTAAGTGACTCTCAAGATGTACCATGTCATAAAATTTCTTCATATACATTTTCTGAATTATTTTTTCTCTTTATTTTCTATTCAGTTGAGCAGACAAGCGGTTGTTCTTTAACCCAGACCTTCTGAGAGATAGTGGAGAACAGAAATGAATAGCTTTACTTACCTGACACTGAACCAAATCCCCCAAATTCTCCCTTCTCATTATCGTAATGGGAAGCATCGAACTGAGCATCTTCATTCGGTAATTGAACACTTGCTATCAATAAATGATTTTGTTCATCCGAAGTGTGAGTCCCAAGGATCAAACGATGGATGGAGTGATCTTTACCATCTGGACGAGTAACATCAGGAAGCCACTGAGCAGTAAGAGAGGGCCACTCTAATGCATGGGTCATAACCAAATCATATAGAAATGGGGTATTTTTCTTCCATATCTTGTACTCTTCATTGATAACTCTTTCTTCCACAGCATCATCAAATGTCTCAGCATCCCCTTTATCACCCATTTCTAAACTTCTCTTTGAATGTTCCAGATCGTTTTTTCCTAAAATTACAGATAGTTAAGGGTAACCTTACAACTGTAATGATTCATTTACTGGCGACTTCTTTCTAGTGATACAATACAAGGTTCCCTTTCGTAGAAAACCGCTTAATATATAAGGTATAACAACTTTTTTTCACAATTCAGAACAGATCAACTTTTGAAAATCACAAGATCACATATTCAAGAATTTCACATTTACCAAAATTGATGTTGAAATATATGAAATCGTCGTTGACCGATTATAATGATATCAAATATTATCAAAGCTGCAAGCTGAAAGCAATATAGCGCCAAATTTTTGAGTTCTTTGTTAAAGATGGCAGATGGCACTGATGGCAGATGGTCGCCTAGGCGGTCTAAAGGAGCATTTTCATGGTCATTAAAATTATAGTTGCAATACCGAAGGTATTGGGAAGAATTTCTACCGATGAGAGCGCTGATGTCTGGTCAAAAATGTCGGCAACAAACCGTATCGAAATGTTGATATATTTTTAATAGACCGCGGGCATATCTGACAGACGACAGTAATTGACAGTTGTCAATCCACCCTGCTAGACAAACAAACCTGATTTATCGCTAAGTGTATGTTTATATCATATTTTAAAATCTTTTTTCTCAATAAAGCCTCAATTTTGTGCGATTGTGAAATGTGGAAATAAAAGCGGCAGATTTAATGTTTCATTCCATCGATTCCCTTCTATTTTCGACAATAGAAAAAAAGATCATTCCTCTTGTTGAAAAGAGACGTGAATTGTGGATTCAGGCAACTAGAAGTGCAGATTTAAGATTTAACTTCTGATAAGTTGAAATGGGCAACGGTGTGTTTAAAACATTTTGACAATAAGTATATACTGGGTGCCGAATCAATTACTTGGCTACAAAACAATGCAGTTCAAAGCATCCAGAGATTGAATTGTAGGGAGGAGCGTGATTAAAATGAGATCGCAAAAATTCCAGTTGATATGGGAAAAGTTGAGAATCAAATTGATGATGATTTTTAGTGTGAATAATCCAGTTGTTCAAAACTTAAATATTATTCATGAGCAAAATCAAACTCTGAATGATATAAATTAATCAGTTGGAGAAGTGGAACATGCACAAAACTCTGATGAACACCTATGTCTAGATATTGATTTCGAGTTGCAGAATTGTTATCGTGAAATCCATCATCTCCGGGACTTATTCTTTCACATTGGAAAGTTTAAATGCATAATCCATCCAAATGCCTTTTTTATACCATATATTACCATATGAAAAGATGGTTGTGGATAATAATTTTGTAGAGCCTTATATAACATACCCTAATTCTGTTTTTTCAAAATTATTATTTGATAAAGTACATTTTCAGTTTTCTTTTCACAACCTTCACTTCGATCCTTCTAATCCATTCAGATATGAACATATTGTATGAATCCAAACTTTTATAACCTTCGAGGTCTTCTCCTGTGCATGCACTCTCATATACAATTATACAAAATAGATCATAATGTCATACAACATGTCATGAAACTTTAGGAAAGTATTCCACAGCATTACTACAATCCCCAAATTTCAATAAATAAGGATCACATCCATTACTTTCCTTCAGCTTCTCTAAATATCTCTTCTGGACATCCATAGACAAGGTGTTGAAATAATCACTTTTATCAGCCATCTCACATACAATTTCCTTGTAAGCAGGAAGAATAATGAATATAGCTTGCAATATTTAGACATTTATATATGTCAGGTACACTAAGGGTATACCCATAATTAGGGTAAACCTGTAATTTCTTCATAATTTCATTAAATTACCATTGTTGCTTATGGAAGTGTGGTTTGTTTGTCCAGCAGGCTGATTGACAGTTGTCTTGTGACGTCACATGCCCGCGGTCTATACACCGCGGGCATATCTGACAGACGACAGTAAATGACAGTTGTCAATCCAGCCTGCTGGACAAACAAACCTGATTAACCTATGCTAAGTGTGTGTTTATGTCATATTTTAAAATATTTTTTCTCAATAAAGGCTTAATTTTGTGCGATTGTGAAATGTTGTTGTTGTGATTGATTCAGGCAACTAGAAGAGCAGATTTAACTTCTTATAAGTTGAAATGAGCAACGGTGTGTTCAAAACATTTTGTAGGAGATATTTTCAAAGAATCTAGGAAACATAGGCAACATAATTTAATTTTTTCAATTTAGGCAAGCCAAGTGCACTCAAAGATGTTGACAATATGGACTGGGTACCGAATCAATAACTTGGCTACAAAACAAATATCAATGCAGTTCAAAGTATTCAGAGATTGTATCGTAGGGAGCAGCGTGATAAAAATTAGATCGCAAATATTTCAGTTGATATGGATAAAATTGATGATGATTCTTTGTGTGAATGATCCAGCTGTTCAAAACTTGAATATTATTGATGAGCAAAATCAAACTCTGAATGTCCCGATATTGATTTCGAGTTGTAGAATTGTTATCGTGAAATCCATCATCTCCGGGAAACTTTGCAGACTCAATCATTCACATTGGAAAGTTTAAAGCATAACTCATCTAAATGCCTTTTTTATACAGGATTGCCATATGAAAAGGTGGTTGTGATTTATAATTTTGTTGAGCCTTATATAACATACCCTAAATCTGTTCTTTCAAAATTATTATTTATTAAAGTACATTTTCAGTATTCTTTTCACAAGTTTCACTCCAATCCTTCCAATCCATTTAGATATAAACATATTGTATGAATCCAAACTTTTATAGCCTTTGAAGTCTTCTGTGCATGCACTCTCGTATACAAAATAGTTAATAATGTCATACAACATGACATGATGAAACTTTAGGAACGTTTTTGCACAGCATTACTACAATCCCCAAATTTCAATATCCATTGACAAGGTTTTGGAATAATCACTTTTATCAGCCATTTCACATTCAATTTCCTTGCAAGCAGGAAGAATAATGAATATAGATTGCAATATATAGACATTTATATAAATATGTCAGGTACACTAAGGGTTTACCCGTAGTTTCTTCATAATTACGATCATAATCTCATTAAATTACCATTGTTGCTTATGGAAGTACGGTTTGTTTGTCCAGCAGGCTGATTGACAGTTATCTTGTGACGTCACATGCCCGCCGTCAATTAGGCATTCCAGATCACGTGATGTCTGGGTGGCTAACACAAGTTTCAACCAATCACACACTCGTTTGCAAAAAACAAACGATAGTTTCTGGGGGGCAGATGGCGCCGTATTGGTTCATTTCGATTCATTTGACATTTTTGACAAGTATCTGGAATGCCCAATTTTTGTGCATAGACACCAAACAAAAAAATAATTTGGTTATGTTTTTGAATATTTTGACTTTTGATCAGCTGTCGCTGTCAATGAGCTACGCATTCAGGCGAAACGAAGCCGCTGCGCTGAATAACAGCGACCACAACATGCTGTGGCTGAACATAGCCGCTGGGACCTCCTGACTCCTGAATGTATCCATTGTTTGGCTGAGAGCCGATTAGTAGATTCTCAATCAGGTCTATTCTGCGGTGGCCTATGGATTCCTGAAAATCATTAGATTATTGAAAAATATTCGAGAATGAGACCAACAATGCAATTTTGGTGCAAATCAAAATTTTTCAATAGAAAATGTTACTTGAAGATATTTCAGAAATCTTTATGATGTATATTCTTCTATAACAGTTGTCGATTATTTTCAAAATAACCATTGCAATATTCAATATTGATAGTTATTCAAAAGATTCACCAGATAATAGACTTGAAAATAATGATATGGAAAATCAACATAAAGTAGAATTGGATGAACTGAATTGTTTATCTCAGTGGAGTTCCATTTCATTACAAGACTAAATCGCTGTTCAATCCATAGGCGATGTTTGTATAGTACCTTGAAGTACTACCTTCCAAGCTCAAGTGTTTTTGTTTAAATGAAATTGTATAAAATTTATTTTTTTCATAACAAAACAATATTTTGTTCAATAAGAAATAATAACATCCTGTTCGTATTAGAGGTACTGATCTCAGACTTTTTGTTTCGAATAACATTTTTGTTTGGGAGTCAATACGCTCAGAATCCGCGCAAAATCCTCACAAACGTCCTATTAATCCACGGTTATTCCGCAGCGACGAACATGCTCACAAATGGAGTAATTAGTCTAGCTTAACATCACCAAACAAAACAATATCCACACTCCACACTTTAAAAACTAACCTTCCCTCTAAATAAAACAAATCTGAACAATATTCAAAACTATGAAGAATATAAAAACTAATTGAAACAACAAATTTGAATAAAACGACAAATGTTTAACTAATTTTAAAGAAATCCAAGACCCTATGGACAATCGACCTTATAGATATTCAAAATGGCTATGAAATTGACGAAATATCATTGGCTTTGCTGGTTTGAAGTTGAAAATTTTCAACTTTTAAAGGTCACTGCTCGAGCAGTGAAATATGTCAAAAGCTACTGTACTTGCAGTAGTTACGGGTCATGAAAATACACCTCTAGACGCGGCAATTTATTTGCCAGTGCACGACAAAGTGTTCTCCTCTCAAGGGATAAATAGGTGCAGACCACTGAACTATATACATAACGTGCAGACATTGTTTAGATTTATTGTTTTTTTTTCAATTCTTTATTTAACGTCGGCCTATTTCCGCTACCAAGTCCAATCACCGACGCCGGTGAGCACACTTCCCCCAACCGGAAATTTTGCTGAACCCTCTGGTATTCCTACCTGGGGCCCTATTCTTGAATCACTCGCAGTTCTGCGTATACGCTGTTGCTAAGCTACGGCAGATTTGATTGGTCTCAGTCTAGCAACAACGTATGAGTTCAGTGAGCGGCAGCGTTGCCATCCCTACATCTTTTTACGTAGATCTACGTACTTTGAGCCTTTTTTGAAAACCTACGAATTTCAGTCCCAGAATCTACGTACTTTTCACAAAATTGTGAAAATTTTCAACATCTCATTCATTGGGCTGAATTATTTCCCGATTCACGACACATCCGCCAAAAAAACTCAATGAACTTCCCGTTTCATACTGACACTAACGTACACAGCGCATATTTTCCTTTCCACTTCTTCCATTTTAAAAACGAAGTGTCTATTCTTCAAAGTCGGTGCGCCCAGAAGGTAGAGCTGGCAAGAGTCGGCTAATTATCTTGGGTGTCGAAACTTTAAAAAAATATATTGTTTCTCACAAAGAAGAATGAAGTAAAAAATCGAGTAAACGTCGAGTTTCAATAATAATTGGAATTGTGATCACGAACACCAAACATGGTCAAAAATCACTTATTTTTTCTTTCATATTTTTAGTATTTTTTTTTTTACAGAGATTTTTTAAAGAGAAACTGATCTTGTTGGGATTCCTTTTTACCTACCTTATACCCTTCATATCACTCAAAAAAAGTACGTAGATCTACTAACTTTCGATGTGCAATTTTAGTATTTCTACGTAACTTTTTGAATCTGGTCTACGTCTTTTTCAAATTATGGGTTGGCAACCCTGAGTGAGCGTGTGGTTCAAGAATACGGCCCCAGAGGTAGGGATCTTTAACGAGCCCAACATCCATGGACTCGGAACCGACGGCTTAACGTCCCCTCCGAAGGACGGCATATCCTCAATATATCTTGTGCTCATTGATATATTGTCTGCGAGCTATGATATGCTACTTCGCTGCAGCTGTACGGGCATTCGACACGGTATTTTCCTGTATGGTCACCCATCCAAAGATTTATAGTTAGTCAATGCCTGTGTAAAATGGATTTGAAGCGTTTTGTTACGCTAGCTACAGTATAATGTCGATATTTCCGTTTACTTGACAATGCACGACTGCTTCCTACACTGATATAATGATCAAAACATGAATGATCTACGAAATTGACTGAAAAATTCCACTTCTGTTTGTGAATTGATTGCCATCTCATGGTATTATATTTAGTAATGAAGAAAATGTGTGATTCAGGCTACGACGTCCGTAAAGAAAACATAAGAAAAGACAAACAAACAAAGGAAATTACTTGTGCCATCTACCCGTAGTATCCATCCCTTCAAATGATATTTCCATAAGGTTGACCAACTATATCTCTATAAACAATGGTGCAGAGCTATATCTATGTCTGTCAGTTTGACTGAAATGTTGAAGGAATGATTATGAAGCTTCAAAATAGTGCATTAACAATCTTCAAAACATGAATGATCTATAAATCTATGACATTGACCAGAAATTCCACTTCTGTTTCTGACTGCCATCTTTCAGTATTATGTATAGTTTATCAAGAAAATGTGTGATTCAGGATTCAGGCTACGACATCCGTAAGAAATGCGAAAGAAAAGACATGACTTGGAAACGAAATCACTAGTGCCATCTACCCGTAGTATCAATCCCTTCAGATGATTTCTCCATAAGGTTGACTAACTGTATGTCTATAAACAATGTTAGTAGCATTGTTTATAGAGATATGATCGTAGATCGTTCATGCTTTGAAGATAATCTTGATGAGCAAACTTTCATTTCCTTCATAAACTTTCATCGTCAACTCTATTTTGATGCTTCATTATCTTTCTTTCAACATTTCAGTCAAACTGCCAGACAGAACTCTGCACCTATTCTTTCCTTCAGAGTTGGAAACTTTGTCGTGCACTGTTAAGTGAACGGAAATTTCGACATTATATCTCACAGGTATCATATTACTAGAGATAACGGCTTTCCCCAGTTCGAGTAAGCAGAGTCAGCAGAACCTTATACTTCACACGTCTGTTGCTGACCAAGCCGACTACTAGCTAATAAATAAGACCCTGCGTGGTCAAAACATTCATTGTCTTTTAATTCAATACAGTACCCAGTCAACACACGGACATTCGATGGATATCCAGTGGACATCAATTTTGGATATGGAAGATATCCAGAGGACATCCTGTTGGTATCCGCTGTATATTTTATGGACGTCCAGTGGATGTCCCGAGTGGAAGAAGCTGGACTTCCGTAAGATATCCTTCCGGGATATCCATAAGATATAGTTCAGGGATATCCATAAGATATCGTTCAGGGATATCCATGAGATATTGTTCACGGATATCCATAAGATGTTGTTAGGGAAGTCTAAAAGATATCTTCATGGATATCCAGAGGACATCCTGTTGGTATCCGCTGTATATTTTATGGACGTCCAGTGGATGTCCCGAGTGGAAGAAGCTGGACTTCCATAAGATATCCTTCCGGGATATCCATAAGATATAGTTCAGGGATATCCATAAGATATCGTTCAGGGATATCCATGAGATACTGTTCACGGATATCCATAAGATGTTGTTAGGGAAGTCTAAAAGATATCTTCATGAATATCCAGTGGACATCCATTTTGGATATCGGATATCCCGATGGTATCTGGTGGATATTTTATGGACCTCCCGACTGGAGGAAGCTGGACTTCCATAAGATATCCATGAGATATCATTCAGGGATATCCATGAGATATCATCAGGGATATCCATAAGATATCATTCAGAGATATCTATGGATACATGGAGACTCCACACTTTCAAACACCACCTCACTTATCAGGATAAGATTGAAGTAGGCCATTTGAGATTTTTCAATATCGAGAAAAAAAAATTCAAACAAATAAAAATTGTATCGGTAAGACGAAACAATAATTGCTTGAATGAAATGCTATTGTACCAGAGAAATGAAAAAAGAGGATCAAAGATAAAATGTATTCATACTATTGAATATAAAAAAGAATACATTCAAAATGTATTTAACAAAAATAAACTTAATGAATCCAAGAAAAGATAAAAACGAATTTGGTCACAACAGATCACTATGGAAAAAGAAGAACACTGTTTATTGTTTCAGTTTCTTGGGGTTTTTCTTGTTTTTTCAAAGACAGCAGGTGTCTTTCTTTGGCCCTTCTTAATGTAACGTGAAGTTAAAAAAAAAAGAAAACTAACAGCAGACAAGAGACTCTCTTCAGATGGGTTAGACTGAAAACTATTCACTATTGGTGGACATTGCAGTTATGAACATGAACAGTTATGAGAAAATTAACAAGTTCTATAAATAAAATATGACATTTATTTCACATCATGAACATGAATATAAGGAGTTTGGAAAAAAAACACTAAGAGCACACAGTTTCGTGTACTTATCTTCGAAAAGGAAATGCTCCGGGATGTTTCTAGAGATGGCCCGACTTAGGTGTCCCAGCTTCAGAAATGTTTGTAGAAATCGCCTGAATTAGATATCCCAGCTTCAGATATGTTTGTAGAAATCGCCTGACTGAGATATCCCAGCTTCAGAAATGTTTGTGTTTCCAGGTATGCCCCGGCTTAAAAGGGACCTGTAAGTTTTATAGGCCCAAAGAAATGTACCACTTCTACACACCTCCATGCGACTCGAACTCTGTGTCCCATTATCACAAATTTAAAAGTTACGACTAACACTATGACAATAACATGTACATTAGGAAGCTTACAGAGATCTGAATATTATATCTATTGAATGTAGAAACAGAAGCTCTGGGATCGACTGAAAGCATGTGAAAATAACCACACATATACATGAAGCGTTGAAATTTAGCTTAAATAATCTCAATGAAATAAAACCACATCGAATAAGCAAGGGATTTGGTAAGGTAAAATCTGAGAAAGTTGTGATGCTATCTCAAATAGGAAAATGTGTTCAAAAATAAAACTAACCTCATTTAGTGCCTGGAAAGAATTTTATGGTAATTACCCGTTAAGCGGGCTCCATCGTGAAATTGAAAAATTTTTGGTGGAACTTACGTATTTCGGCCCTCCTGAACAAAAAAGTCTAATAAAGTTTTTGGGGCTCGCAACTAGTTTCGGAGATACGGCCCCCCAAAGACAGGAAATCGGGGTTTTCAGGGTTGACATTTATGTTTGTTTATTCAGCCAATTCCGTTTGAAATTCATCCTTCTTCCTATCAGCACAATATACACATTCTATACCACCTTCTTCATCACTTTCCAACAGAATTATAAGCATTTTTCACAACAAAACTCCAAAAGGTAAATCGTCATAGAAATTTGAGGTTAGCAAAACAATAGAACGCGCACCGCGCATTCTATTGTTTTGCTATAAAAAGGAATACGCCATCACGAGTCAGCAACCAACTGTCAACTTAAACATCACAGAACCACGAAAGCAGGAAAACACAAAACATCAAATTATTCTCAAATTGACGATTACCACAAAATCCATGTGCTCCTTTCTTATTTTGTATACGTGTTAAAACAAAGATGGAATAATAAATTGCATTAATCGGGTTGCCCCAATTTTCCGGATATCCATTTCGAATCCATGAATATCTATCTTATGGAGTCCAGACAGATTTCACGGTCCAGTGCAAAGATTATATTCATAAAGATGCAAATGATATAATTTGTGTACGTTGAAGGGAGAAAAAACATCGATATCCAAAAACCACTTCGGGTTATCTTGAGAATATTCATTGCAGGATATCTCGTGGATATTCAGTACAGGATATCTTTATCTTCAGCATTGGATATCTTAAGGATGTCCAGAATAAGCCCAGAGGTGTATATCCAGTTGATGAATATCTTATGGATATCTACTTCGGGATATCTTGAGAATATTCATTCCAGGATATCTTATGGATGTTCAGTTCAGGATATCTTTAGGATATTCAATATTGGATATCTTATAGATGTCCAGGATGAGCCCAGGAGGTGGATATCCAGTTAATGAATATCTTATGGATATCCACTTTGAGATATCTTGAGAATATTCATTTCAGGATATCTTGTGGATGTTCAGTTGAGGATATCTTCAGGACATTCAATATTGGATATTTTATGGATGTCCAGGATAAGCCCAGGAGATGGATACCCAGTTGATGGATATCTTATGGATATCCACTTTGGGATATCTTGAGAATATTTATTCCAGAATATCTTGTGGATGTTCAGTTGAGGATATCTTCAGGATATTCAATATTGGATATTTTATGAATGTCCAGGATAAGCACAGGAGATGGATATCCAGTTGATGGATATCTTATGGATATCCACTTTGGGATATCTTGGGAATGTTCATTCTAGGATATCTTATGGATGTTCAGTTCAGGATATTTTTAGGATATTCAGTATTGGATATCTTATGGATGTCCAGGATAAGCCCAGGAGAAGGATATCCAGTTGATAGATATCTTATGGATATCCAGTTCCGGATATCTTTTGGATATCCAGTTTCTGATATCTTATGGATGTCCAAAATAGGTACAGGGATATCCCGACGTGAATTGGACATAAACTGGATATCCATAAGATATCTGGTGTTGACTGGGTAGAGTCACTCGATATATAATAGTTGATATATTCGTTTCAACCAAGTAATTGTTCTTGTACTTATATTATTCCAAAATAAAAGTGTTTTTTGAAAAGAAGAAATTAACAATTAGCGCAGTCGTAGTAGATTCTGACAACGTTGCTAGAACGCGGACAACCCTCCCTTGGGGCGGCGGATTCCAATCCTTCAACAGAAAAAGAACCAGAATTACCAGAGGAGTCATCACTCGAAGAAATAGTGGAAGAAAAACCTGGTGAAGCCGCTGGCTGGATGCCTTCGAGAACAAGATGAAATACATCGGAATGAAAATCTTAGTATTGTAAGTCGATATTGAATCACCTGAATATCAAACATATTTTTCAATCAATCAAAAATCATACAGTGTGATTACCAGCTGTAAACAATATTCGATAATTGCACAGTCAATTATCAAAAAGTATGTTAAATTCTTGTACAGTTCGATGAAGTCCATACAAAATGCAGAACAATAATAATCAAAACAATGCACCTGAAGCGATTGAACCATATGAATTATCAGAAATATTTTCGGTAATGCCCGAATTTGAAGGTGTTCAATTATTTTGAAAACATTTTTAAATGGGTGAGATTGTGCATACAACATGTCGGCGCAAGATCAAAGAGCTCTATTAGTCATTCACATGAAAAAACAAGCTTAGAGGTAGAGCAGCACAACTGATAAGTTCTAGAAACCCTGCAACAATAAACTAACGAAACTCAAAATTGTCATTCGACTGATAATCAGGATTACTATACTGGTGATAATGATATCAAACAGACTATAGTCATCCATCTGAATTTGATTGTGATCATTATACGACTGATGATCAGAACAATCAATTGAATCAATCAGACCAAATACAATTTCCGGAAGATCCTTCAACATATCAGGATTTTCTCTCAATTCCAAATACCAGTTATCCACCGATCGATCAGTCGATGGACCCCATGTTAGAGTTTCAATCCCAAATCCAGTCTTTGAACATCCAAGACTGCAATCCAAAACTCAACTTCCCAGAACAAATCTTCATGTGAACTCTCAGCTATCCGTCAACTCGAAGAACTTATATTACATTATTAAAGACGCTTCAAATAGCTATAAAATTTCAATCGATACAGGTGCAGGTATATCAATTTTCAAATCAGAAAATATATCCACATAGGTACCCTGGAAATGTTACTACAGGGCATCAGCGATCAGAAAATTATTGTGAATGAATCCGCTCTGATAAATTTTACGATAAAAAGTTACGGAAAACATTTCAGAACCTGCCAACTCTGAAATATGTAACCAGATAGAAATAGAACCGCGTATGGAAATAGTTTTTAAATTAAAATGCCATCTCAATAACACCGACGCTATTCTTATTCTGTTAGCGAAAGAAAAAGTAAGAATCCCCAACGCGATAGTAAAAACTGACAAAGATGGTATGTTCTACACTACTATTGTGCACACCAATGCCATTCCAAAAAATATTGATTTTCCTGACATAGAACTAGAACCTCTTCCTAAAAACGAAACAATTTTGAATTTCAACGTGACATGCAATCTAAATAACGCGCCTATGGTTCGAATCGAAGAAATAAAAAATCAATTGAGAATCGATCATTGAATGATGAAGAATATGAATTGATTACCAATCTGTCTTCAATTCAAGACAAATTCTACCTAGAAGGTGATAACCTATTACATTCACAAACGAAATCAAGCATAGCATTGAAACAAAAGATGCACGATCCGCCTTTACCGAATCCCACAGGTACCCACAAGTACAAGGAGGAAGTAAAGACACAAATCTCTAGAATGCTTGACCAAGGCATTATTCAACCATCGACCTCTCCCTGGTCATCACCTGTTTGGGTGTGTTATATAGGTATTTGGGTAATATTGTCACACCTTGTAATGAAGGTGCAACCACAATTCTAGGTGTAATTTTTTGTACGAAGGTATGTGTTTTTTATATGTATGTGTTTTCTAGTCAGTCGAAATAAAGTCTTTGTCAAGTACCCATCGTATTATTCAGTGATCATCTACTTTCATATTAAAGCAGAATATATCGCAATTGGCGACGAGGTGTTTTTATTTCGAGTGAGTCTATTGTGCATGAGTGAAAAGCAAATTTCCTAAGACACTATTAAAAATGCCGGAAACTCCAGCAACTGTTCAATACACCGGTCACATTCAGGAGTCCAATCCTGCTAATTCGGATTGGTCCATTTACAAGAAAATATTAGAAAACTATTTTCTTGCAAATGCTATCGATGAAGCGGACCGGAAGCGTGCCATTCTTTTAAGTTTGTTAAATGAACAAGCCTAGAAACTGTTGCACGACATGTGCATTCCTAGTGAACTAGAACCGAAATCTTTCGCGGATATAGTGAAACTCTTGGACGGACATTTCAAACCAACAGTCTCAGTGTTGGTCGATAGGTTCATCGCGGGCTATTATAAGGGTTCCGTTAAAGATCGTCTCTACGAGGAGAAAGCTACAGTCACTTTTGCCAAGGTTGTAGAAACTGCCGCAGCGAAATCGGTTGTTCCGCCATTTTCCACGACAGTCAAGAGGGAGCCGGAAATTCACTACGCAGGCACCAGTCCAAGAAATAAAAATTCTGCCCAACCAGTTCACACCACGTCAAAATTTTCGAGCTCCAGAAAAAACAGCGCCAGCAGCAGCAGGAGCAAAGGTCACCCGGTAGGGTTCGGTATGCGGTCGAAAAAATCATCAACAAGATAAGTGTACCTTTTGCGAATGCTTTTGTTATGTTTACAATAAGAATGGCCATCTAGCGCCAATGTGTCCAAATAAGAAAAAAACGAGCCTTACTAGAAACTCTAATCATTTTTTAGAATCAGATAATTTGGCATCATTTAATTTAGATCATAAATCTGATCCAGTTCTCGTAGATTTGAGCATTAATAAAAGGCCGTTCACTTTTCAATTGGACACAGGGGCGAGTTTTTCGGTCATTTCAGATATTTTTTATAAGGATTATTTCTGCAACATTAATTTGCGTCCTACGGATAAACTGTTTACTTTGTATAATGGAAATCAAATAAAGCCATTGAGTTTATTTGAATGTGAGGTAGAATACAATGCAAAAATTGGAAAATTTAAAATTTTTGTGATTGAAAATGGAGGGCCACCACTTCTGGGACGCGACTTTTCAATTTATTTGATTTGGGTATTTATCATTAAAATTTTTCTGATCTGCCCGCGGATTTGCATTTTCTCATCAATAAATACAATAAACTACTTTCACTGGGATTAGGAACTTTCAATTAAGGAGTTATTTCTATCAAAATTAAACCTGATATGGTAATTTTACCAAAATTTTTCAGAGCCCGTCCGTTTTCTTTTGCAATGAGAGATATGGTGGAAAAAGAAAAGAACGGTTATGTAACTTGAAAATTATCGAACCTGTGGAGTACTCGGAATGGGGTACACCTACAGTACCTTTTTTTAAAAAAGATAGAACTGTACGCATATGTGGAGATTTCAAAGTTACAGTTAATCCTTTTATAGAGATAGATAGTAATCCACTTCCTGAAATTGAAGATCTTTTCGTACAGTTACAGGAGGGTGAACATTTCACCAAGCTAGATTTTTCAAACGCATATGAGCAAGTTTGTTTGGACGAGGAATCTAAAAAATTAATAACCATTTCAACGCATAAGGGTTCATACCGTTACAATAGAGCTCCATTCGGAATTGCTAGCATACCTGGAAAATTCCAGAAAATTTTGGAATCTTTGTTAGAAGGGTTGAGTGGAGTCGTCTGCTTTTTAGACGACATTCTTGTTACTGGAAAAATTGATCAGAACATACAATGCGTTTAGAACAAGTTTGTTTCCGTTCACAAAGTGCAGGATTGGAACTTCCTTTGGAAAAATGTATTTTTTTAAATCCAAAATAACATATCTTGGTTATGATATCGATAAGCATGGTTTGCATACGACTGATTCGAAAGTGAAAGCAATCGTTAATGCACCAGTGCCGCACGATATCACATCATTAAAATCATTGTTAGGATTGGTCAATTATTATGGCAAATTTGTGAAAATGATGTATGATCTGTTGAAGAAGAGAGTAAATTGGAACTGGTCGAAAGATTGTCAAATTGCTTTTGAATTAGTTAAAAAAAAATTAGTTTCTTCACCAGTATTAGCACATTTCAATCCTGATTTACCGCTGCTTTTGATAACGGACGCTAGTAGTTATGGAATAGGAGCGATGATTACTCATATAACTCCGGATGGTAATGAAAGTGTGGTGCTTCGCCACCTCTCTCATTATCACCCATTACATAGATGATGAAGATTCACGATAAAACAAAAAAATAGTTGTTTACGAATTTGTCAATTTTGAATTTGATATTACTGTCAAGAAATAAAGTATCAAAAAACGTAATTGTTTATCAGTAGTAGATATAAACTACAATTGGTGACCCCGACGTGATTGCATCGCATCAAGAGTGGACAATATTGAATTTTTGTGTATCCAACTCATGCAACAGTTGAAAAATACCAATGAAAAGTTGGAACACTTCATTCAAAAAAAAAAAGGATAAATCTGCAACAAATACCGAAGTATTTATGCCGATTTTTAATGAAAATATTACGCAGACTAAGGACTTCGAATCAACTGCAAACTTAGATCAAGATAAACAAATCAATCGAGCGAAATCACTTTTTCTTCCCGCTTTCTGGAAAAATGAGCCGGAACTATGGTTCAATGCCATCGAGACGCTTTTTAACATCAATGGCATAACATCAGAATCGATTAAATTTGGAAAAATCCTTTCATTGCTGGACTGTAACATTGCGAAAGAAAACTCAAATTTATTCAAAATCGGAGACTGTGAAAATTCATATGGTATTTTGAAAAATCAGTTGATAAAAACGTATCAAATATCTGACGAAGAGAAAATGCTGAGATTATTTGGAGGATGTCAATTGGGTGACAAAAAGCCAAGCCGTTTATATAGAGAAATGACAGACCTAGCCTCTGGACAAATGACCAGAAGTTTCATCATTCTTGCATGGTTAAAAAAATTGCCAACATCTGTTCAACAATTGCTCAGAGCCTTTCAAGAAAAATTGTCTGATGAAGAATTAATTGATATGGCTGACGGGATGATAAGAGCTACAGACAATCCAGAAACGTGTGCTATCAAAAAATTTACCGCGACAAATTCTTTAGAGAATAAAATTGATCAGCTAATTAATAAATTGGATGAAAAATATTTCTCAAGATCAAGGCCCAGAGTACGCAATTGGTCTAGATCAAATTACAGATCCAAAACGCGGTCTAGTTCAAGTCCACGTAACATAATTTGTTACTACCACCAGAAGTTCAATGATAAAGCCAGAAAATGCGTTTCGCCTTGTAATTATGAAGATAAAAACAATTCGGAAAACGAGCAGGCCAGTCGTTGATGACGACCAACGTTTTTGGCCGAAAAAAAAGTCGTCTCTTCATTCACGATCCTCTCACAAAGATAGATTTTCTCATTGACAGTGGCTCTGACGTCTCGATTGTACCCAAAAATGAGAAGACTTCATCCCAACCATTTGATAAACCTTTGTATGCAGCTAATGGAACGAAGATTGACACTTTTGGAGAACAAATCTTGAAACTATCATTAGGATTAAGAAGAAATTTCAGTTGGTCTTTCGTTATAGCCAATGTCGACAGAGCTATTATTGGAGCGGACTTTCTACAAGAATTTGGCTTATTGATTGACATACAAAATAAAAAGATCATAGATAATGATACAAAGCTATCAAGAAACTGTGAGTTATATGTATCAGATGATTTTCCTGTTGTTAAAACAATAAACGAAGTTACTCCTTATCACTGTGTTTTAGCTGAATTTCCCGAACTCACGAGAACTTCTCTATGTAAAATAACTCATGAAACGAATGTTCAACATCAAATAATCACAAATGGACAACCTATTCACTGTAAGGTTCGTCGACTGAATTCAGAGAAATTGGTAGCTGCTAAGAAAGAATTTGAATATCTAATGAAACAAGGTATAATTCGTCCTTCAAAAAGTCCTTGGGCAAGCCCTCTGCACATGGTGCGTAAATCGAATGGAGACTGGCGAGCTTGTGGTGATTACCGATTATTGAACTCTATAACAGTACCTGATAGATATCCTCTACCTAATATCAGAGACTTTACACTTCAGCTGGAAGACAAAAAATTTTTTTCTAAAGTTGATTTGGTCAAAGCATTTCACCAAATTACCATGGCAAAGGAGGACATCGAAAAAACAGCAATAATAACACCATTCGGCCTCTTTGAATACCTGAAGATGCCATTTGGTTTACGAAACGCAGCACAAACTTGTCAACGATACATTCACCAAATTACTGCAGATCTTAATTTTTGTTTTCCATATATCGATGATTTCTTGGTAGCCTCCAAAACTGAAGAAGAACATCTCAATCACTTAAAACAGTTATTTCAAGCACTTAATGGATTCGGCGTTGTTATTAATCCCGAGAAATGTGTATTTGGTAAAAATTCGATCGAATTCTTAGGTTATAATGTAACCGAAACTGGGATAAGGCCGACAAACAAAAAAATTCAAGCAATATTGGATTATGAAAAACCAAACGACCTGAAATCTCTCAGAAGGTTTTTGGGAATGGTGAACTTTTACAGGACATCCATTCCAAAGGCTGCTGAAATTCAAGCTCCACTGAACGAGTTCCAAAAAGGTAACCCAAAATGTAATAAAAAACTCTCATGGAATACTGAACAGGACAATTCCTTCGTACAATTAAAAAAAGCAATAGCTAATGCTGCCTTACTAGCCTACCCCTCTGCATCACTTCCTTTAGCATTAATGGTGGATGCTTCAAATAGTAATATCGGTGCGGCAGTACAACAACTTAAAAAAGGAAGTTGGGAACCATTAGGATTTTTCTCTTCAAAATTATCGGTTGCTCAAACAAAATATAGTACCTACGATAGAGAACTACTGGCGATTTATGAAGCGATAAAACACTTTCGTTTCTTGCTAGAAGGCCGAGAATTTATCATATATTCCGACCATAAACCATTGATGTTTGCATTCGACAAAAAACTAGACACTTCATCTCCGAGGCAAACCAGATACCTGGATTTCATTGGTCAGTTTTCAACAGACATTAGGCATATTTCTGGATCCGAGAATGTTGTTGCTGACGCCTTATCAAGAATTTCAGATATTACTCTACAAAATTCAATGGACCTTGGAAAATGGGAAGAAGAACAGCTCCAAGACGATGAACTTCATGAACTTCTATCAGGGAAATCATCTCTTCAGTTGAAGAAAATCGAAATACCTGGAAGCGAAAACAAAATTTATTGTGACGTATCTACAAACTATATCAGACCCTACGTCCCGAAAATTTCAAGAAAAGAAATTTTCAAAAAGTTTCATGGCTTATCTCATCCTGGTGTAAAAGCAACAATCAAACTCATCAAAAGTAAATATATTTGGCCAAAAATTGAGAAGAGATATTCGGAAATGGGTTCAAAATTGCTTTCCCTGTCAAAAATCAAAAATAAATGAACATGTGGTTAGTCCTGTTGGTAAATACAAGGTGCCAGAAACAAGGTTTGAACATATAAATATTGACATTGTTGGACCTTTGCCACCATCGAATGGTTTCTCTTATTGTCTAACATGTATAGACCGGTTTTCCAGATGGGTAGAAGCATTCCCAATGGAAGATATACGTGCTGAAACAGTTGCAAGAACATTTTACAATGGATGGATCACCAGATACGGAGTACCCTCTAGAATAACCACAGACCAAGGAAGGCAGTTTGAGAGTAACTTATTCAACGAATTTTCGAAAATAATGGGTTTTCATCACTTACGAACCACACCATATCACCCAAGTTCAAATGGAATGATCGAAAGGTTCCACAGAACTATGAAGGCGGCTCTCAAATGCCATTCCGGAAAGTGGTCAGAGAATCTGCCAACAATTCTATTCGGTATACGCGTAACACCAAAGGAAGATTTGGGTGGTATCAGTAGTGCTGAGATGTTATATGGAATGACACTAAAAATCCCTGGAGAGATGGTTGTTGAAGATACAAGAGTCAACCCCAATCATGAGGAATTTTTACTTGGCCTCAAGAAGAAAATGAGAGAAGTGAAAACATCAGGAGGTTCAGACCACAGCACTAGAAAAATTTTCATACATAAGGAGCTGCCGACTGCTACGCACGTATTTGTGAGAACCGACTCAGTCAAAAAACCTTTACAACAACCTTATACCGGACCATACAAAGTTTTAAAAAGAAATGAAAAATATTTCACCATATTAATCAACAACAAGCAAAAAAACATATCCATAGAGCGACTCAAGCCGGCATTCATGGAAAGCCAAGAAACACAAGACATCAACAATAAGGTCAACATTGGTACACGAAATATTATTTCTGATTGTGAAGATGAATCTGACAAAGTGACTACAGGATGTTCTTATACCACCCGCTCTGGAAGAAAAGTTAAATTCCGTATATAGGACATCTAATATCAATTAGAGGGGGGGGAGTAGTGTGGTGCTTCGCCACCTCTCTTATTATCACCCATTACATAGATGATGAAGATTCACGATAAAACAAAAAAATAGTTGTTTACGAATTTGTCAATTTTGAATTTGATATTACTGTCAAGAAATAAAGTATCAAAAAACGTAATTGTTTATCAGTAGTAGATATAAACTACAAAAGAATCATTTTATGTGCCTCGCGCATTTTATCGGATAGAGAACGTGATTTTTGCACTCTGGAGAAAGAAGGACTGGGAGTAGTATTCATCTTATATTCGGGTTATGTAAATTTCATACCTTTTTATATGGCCGACATTTTACGCTTGTGTCTGATAATAAACCTTTGTCATACATTTTTCACCCCAAGAAAAATATTCCTCAGCATTCTGCAAATAGATTGCGTAGATGGGCACTGATACTTTCGAGTTATCAGTATGATATTACAGTAGTGAAATCGGACGAAAACCAGGCAGATATGTTTTCCCGTCTTCCACAATCTACAGAAGAAGATTCTTGTGATGATATAGATTTGAATTATGTGCATTATTTTTCAAATAATGAAAATTTTCCAATCGATTTCGAAATGGTTCGTAGGGCCACAATCAAGAATGATTTACTTACAGCTGTATTCAATTTCGTGAAAAACGGTTGGACTTCAGATTTTCACAAGTTTGGCAAAGATGAAAAGTTTCGCAGTTTTTATAGAATTAGAAATGAGTTGAGCATCGAATCAGATTGTTTGATGTGGAACAATAGGATTGTAGTTCCAAATGAATTGCATTCAAAAATGTTGGATAGTTTACATCTTAGTCACATGGGGGCTGTTAAAATGAAAAGCCTAGCTCGGTCCTATTTTTGGTTGCCGGGACTAGATAAAGAAATTGAAAGAATTTGCGAAACTTGTGAAAATTGTTTTTTAAATAAAAGAGCACCAGAGAAGGCAATTTCAAATCCTTGGCCATGGCCTACTCAACCATGGAATAGATTACATTTAGATTTTTAAGGACCTTTTATGAATAATCAATTTTTAATCATATTGTGTGCTCATAGTAAGTGGATAAAGGCATTTCCAATGACTTATATTACTTCATCTTCAACCATTGAAATTCTTCGAACTAGTTTTGCAAGATATGGATTACCGTGTCAAATTGTGTCAACAGATAATGGTAGTTCTTTTCGTTCTGCAGGGTTTGAAATTTTTTTTGTTGAAAAACAACATTGAACATATAACCACTCCTCCTTTCCATCCTGCATCCAATGGTGCGGCGGAAAATTCAGTGGGTATTGTGAAGAAAGCATTAAAAATGCCATGGTAAAATATGAGAGTGTTTCATTGAATATTGCCCTAAACAATTTTTCACCTGATTATCGTTCAACTCCGCACTGTACGACAAAAATAACCCCTGCAAAAATGTTTCTAGGGAGAGAATTGCGTACTCGTTTTGATTTGTTTTACCTAATGACAAGACGGATTTGAAAAGTCGCATCTCAGAAGCTCAAGATAAGCAAAAATTTTATTATAGAGGTAGTAGATTTTTTTTTCAACCAGGTGAATCAGTGACAGTGCGAGACTACAGAAAGCAGAATTCAGTTCAGTGGATTAAAGCGGAAGTGATTAAGAGAACGGGTAGAGCTGTTTACATTGTGAGCGTGCCAGAGTTGGGAAATATTCAGTGGATACGTCACTTGAATCAAATTAAAAAATTTCATGTTTTACCATCAAAAGCTTTAGAAAGTGATGGGTCTGTCGAGGAATTTCGAAATGAGACAAATGATGTTTCACTTCAAAAAATTCCCATTGTTGTAAATCATGAAAATCCGGACACTAACGTTTCGGATATTGTTTCTGTTAGACCGAAACGAGTTGTAAAGCCTCCTGATCGCTCGATGTATGAATAATTTTTTTTTCCATTTTTTTTCGGTTAAGGTCAGATACTTAATTTTTTTTTGAGGGTGGAGATGTTATATTGGTATTTGAGTAATATTGTCACACCTTGTAATGTTGTAATGAAGGTGCGACCACAATTCTAGGTGTAATTTTTTGTACGAAAGTATGTGTTTTTTATATGTATGTGTTTTCTAGTCGGTCGAAATAAAGTCATTGTCAAGTACCCATCGTATTATTATTCAGTGATCATCTACTTTCATATTAAAGCGGAATATATCCCAGGGTGGTGCCAAAAAAGCTGGACGCTTCTGCAAAGTAGAAGTGGAGAGTCGCGATTGACTATATAAAATTGAACGAATTAACGGTAGACGCTAAATACCCACTACCGAATATATCAGACTGGCAAATTTCAATATTTCACCACGCTCGATCTTGCATCAGGATTTCACCATATTGAAATCGAAGCTAAGAACATTCCTAAGACAGCTTTTTCCGTCAACAATAATCATTACGAGTTTGTTCGAATTCCATTTGGATTGAAAAACGCCCCATCCATATTCCAGCGAGTTATGGATAACATCGTTCTCGGAATACAAAACGAAAAATATCTAGTATACATGGATGATATTATCGTTTTTTCTCTAACCATCCACGAGCACATAGCAAGATTGACTGAAGTATTTAAAAGACTTCGAAAAGCCAACTCAATATTTCAGCCAGACAGCCAGATAAGTGCGAATTCTTGAGAAAAGAAGTCGCTGATCTGGGACATCACACAGAAAGGAATCAAATCAAATCTCGCAAGAATCTAATGCATAAAACATTTTCCAGAACCAAAAAGAAATTAAATCTTTTTTAGGTTTAGCTGGCTATTATCGACGATTCATCCATAATTTTGCAAAAACTTCCAAACCACTGAGGAGCCTAGGTTATTGCAAAAGGACGTTACTTTCAATTTTGACACCGAATTTGGGCAATCTTTTAATCAACTTAAGAACGCTTTGATATCAAGCCCGATTTTTAAATACCCCAACTTCGAAGAACCATTCTTACTGATGCCAATGCGTTCGCAATTGGTGCTATTTCATCACAAGGTTTCATCGGAAATGATCTTCCGATATCATACGTATCTAGAACCCTCGGCAGTGCCGAATCTAAGTACTCTACAATTGAAAGAGAACTTCTCGCTATTGATTGGGATTGATTTCAATTAAAGATCACTGAAGCAGGCTGGCACGCTGACGACTCAAATTAGAAGAGTACGATTACTAAATTGACTATGAACCCGGTAAAATCAATAAAAATGCCGATGCACTCTCCCGAATTGAAATCAATCACTTCAGAGGATGCGTAACATTTCAAAATGAAATCTCCATACTAGCATCCAATCAATATGAAAATGAGAAATAGGAAAGTACTCAAATCCCGACGACAACCCGAACGAAGAAATATCTGTCGAAACCATCGCAGACGAATTCAACAGTCTTGATTACTCCAAAATAGAATTCGATAATTCCCAACTTCTTGATAAACATCATAAGAATATAATAACATTTGTTTGGCAAAATAAATTGGAACAATTGCATTTTAAAATTATTGAAGATATTTTCGAGGAACATCCGGAATTTTCTAGTAACAAAATCAATATTGTATCCAGTAAATCCGTCAAAGATAGAAAATACTTCATCGTACCCCTTCACTTTGACCCTGTGGCAGTAGTAGAACATCTGTACTATATTATATACAAATATCAGAATTTGTTCGACCTGACAAAAACCTATTCAGTCGAGAAAAATTTAGAATTGCCAATATTAGAAATATTTTCATTTGTATTTGCCGATAAAGATATCAAACTGAAAGTCTGTCAAAATATTACTCGAACCCCTGACCCTGATCAGATCCCTTTGATTCCCGAACATAATCACCTAGGAAAGACCAACTTACACTGTGGCATAAACGAAACGGTCAGACGAATCAGATAAAAATACAATTGTCAAGGTCTCGCGAAAGATGTAGAAAATTTCGAGAAAAGTTGAGAAATTTATCAAAAAGTTAAAGTTTGTCGAAAAAACCTTAGTTCACCTCTTGTCATTACAGAAACACCGAAAACATATTTTGAACGAATCAATGTAGACATATTTGAAATCCCCACTAAATATTACACCTTAACAATAAGGGACGAATTAACGAAATTCACCCAGGCATACGCAATAGAAGATAAATCTTCCAGATCAGTCGTAAATACTCTTTTACTCTACTTTCAACAGTATGGAACATCACTGAGAATACATTGCAACTTCGGTCGAACATTCACAAGTCAGTTAATGGAAGATCTATGTACCCTCTATGATAATGAACTCAGTTATTCCAGCGTTAATCATATCGAAATATGTCAGAGATCTCAACAATCGAATGTCATATTTTTTTGAATTAACCATAGTAAAAACAGATATACAAAAAGAAAAAGCCAAGATCAGATTTGACAGGAACGTTTCCGAAAATGTTTCCGAATATTAAGTAGGAGAAGTATACGTCAAAGAATCCCAAATAGGTATTAAACTCGAAAGCAAGTTTGATTCCCCCTTGAGATCTTTGATCAAGTCAATTTTTATCGTTTGAAACCATATCATGAAAATTAACTTTTTTCGGGATAGTCCTGTGGTCACCGACAAACAACACTCAGCACATGATATAACCAATCAATAATTCAATCGGATTTTCTTCAAAGAGGAAGGAAGCCTCAAAATATCTAACGAAAAATGGACGCATCTAGTCTACAAAGACCTGACATCCATCAAAGACGCACTGGATGATAATGATAGAATTTTGGAAAATTTGATCTATTCTCTAGATAAAAATGAACCTCAAATTTTTGCTTTCAAAGACCAAATAAAAAGTCATGTCAGCCTCCTCAATCAAATATCAGACTCCAAATAAAATATGGAGAAATCTTCGCAGACACTGAACATTTCGAAAAACGAACAAAACACGGACTAATAAACGATATAGGTACACTCTGGAAATCAATAACGGGAAATCTCGATGTATCCGACGGATGCATCCGGGACGAACATTATTTAGAAAACCTTTTGAAGAACCAAATATCGGTTACAACTTTCGTGATTAAAAACTTCAATTCAACCATCCAGAAACTACAAATTGATGAAGAAACATTCAACCAAGATATTAAGAGAATAGAAAAATCATTGATAGAAATTTCAGACACGATGTCATTCTACGAAGCACAAAAATGAAAACTTTAGAAATTTGCGAATCACTCATGGAAAGCTATTTGTTCTTTGAAACTTTCATTAAAGATATTATAAATTCAGTCACCTTTGCACGACTGAAAATAATTCATAGTTCAATCATAATACATATACAGTGTGGTCCATTAAGTCTGCAACAAATGGGAAACTTTTTTATTATCGATTTCTCAGAAAATTTTATTCCTGACAAAAGTTGGTGCATCTTCCAAAACTATACCAAATGTACCTGAAATGGCTTTATGACAATCACCATACAGGATAGGACAAAAAATATAAATTTCGTTCAAGAGTAAAGTACCCTTATTTCAGAAAATATAGAAATATGTTGAGGAGAAAAGTTGCTTAGAATTAAAAGTTATGTTCAGATACGAAGTCATGGCCTGCTATTCGAATTTTTTTTTCTTTTGGAAAATTTTGAATTACCCCCGTATGATACATATTTTTACTATTTTGATTCAATATGTATTTGAAGTAGCTACAATCAAGGCGGTTTGGAGTATTTCTTATCAAATCAAAGTGAATTTTTATAATTTACATGGATTTGTATTTTTTTAGGTGACCGTCAACTTCTTGTTTGTTGCAACGATATTTAACAGAACTCTAAAATAACACAAATACTTTTTTTAACGAGGCAAATACTTTACTAACTACATGAAAATATTTGTGTTATTTTAGAGTTCTGTTAAATATCGTTGCAACAAACAAGAAGTTGACGGTCACCTAAAAAAATACAAATCCATGTAAATTATACAAATTCACTTTAATTTGATAAGAAATACTCCAAGCCGATTTGATTGTAGCTACTTCAAATACATATTGAATCAAAATAGTAAAAATATGTATCATACGGGGGTAATTCAAAATTATTTAAAAGAAAAAAAAATTCGAATAGCAGGCCATGACTTCGTATCTGAACATAACTTTTAATTCTGAGTAACTTTTCTCCTCAACATATTTCTATATTTTCTGAAATAAGGGTACTTTACCCTTGAACGAAATTTATATTTTCTGTCCTATCCTGTATGGTGATTGTCATAAAACCATTTCAGGTACACTTGGTATAGTTTTGGAACATGCACCAACTTTTGTCAAGAATAAAATTTTCTGAGAAATCGATAATAAAAAAGTTTCCCATTTGTTGCAGACTTAGTGGACCACACACTGTAGAGTATAAGGTTCTCCTTATTCCTTAGCTATAGCGTGAGACCTAATACCTTAAAAATCTTGTTTGCTACTGCGCATGTTCGCATGTCATTGTAAGATATGCCGTTTACTCCAGATGAACTCTCTCTCATGTCATCAGGGGCGTGGTCAAATTTTGAAGTACACTATAGGCAGATTTTCATATAATTATGGAATATCAGATAATAATAAAAGTGATGTATTATGAGAGTGGTAAAATCAAAAAAATGCGTGTTTATTATTCATTAAAATATGGAAGATTATTCATCAAATAGTTCTTTCTCGTGTAGTTGTTTATCAATAGGGAACAATTTCGAAGAATCGAGAGTTTCCTGTTTTCGAAATGCAAATACTCACTGCGTTCATACATTTGCTACGAATAACACTCGTATCCAGTACTGCAGCATTTGTGAACCTCTTGGTTTTACACATCGCACATCGGTATCTTTATTCTATATACTCGACTTGAAGTCAGCTGCTACACGCTAGAAGCGAATATCTGACGGTAGATAACGGATACAAATTACCATGTTGCACAGGTGACCCGCTACCTGCATCAACAGGTGAACCGACTGGAGAACTGGGAAATATATATATATATATATATATATATATATATATATATATAGAGAGAGAGAGAGAGAGAGAAATTATTCCTTGTTGACAAAGATTGTTATGTATAGTCCTTATGAAAAAAAAAAAATTGTGAAAAACACAAAGACACACATTTTGAACATGATTTCACGCCATGCAATTAAAATATAATATACCTTCTACAATTTGAATTGAGTTTCAACCTGTAGGAGTCAATATAAACATCTGGAAAAGGAAAAAATGAAGGAGACCAGCGAGACAGTACGATCGGCCACCGTTGGAAACCTTGGTTGAGTATCACAAGTAAGGGAATCAGCCACGTCCAAAAAAGAGGACACACAAACCCGACATTAACAACACAAACGCTCCATTTAAGGAAGGGGGCCCCATGCAAACAAGCACACATACGTCAGGGAGAAAAAACGGAAGAACCAAAGGAGATAAGAGCACCTGAAAGTTGATCTCAAATCAAAGACAGGTTTCAATCTCGTTAAAGTGTCCGCGTTAATGATGTTGAGAACCGCTCCTGAGAAGGCGGGAGGAAAGGAAATGAAGGGGATGACGAGGCCTCGTATCCAGATATGGCATCACGCAATCCTGGAGACTCAACCCCGGGGGGAAGGGGTGTTTAGTTACTTATGATCGAGAGTTCGAAAGAAAAACTTGACTCACTATCGTTACTTTGGAAGTTTTACATTATTGTTTACGTATTATTTCATCGAGACTAGTTCACCTGCGAATATATATTAACGTGTTGAGTAGTATTCAAGCGTGATTACACAAATATCATCAGAAACAGTATTCTCTTTACAAGCATAGTCGATTATCTTCCATTTATATCCACATTCGAGGATTTGGAATAACTTGAATTGAAATAATTTGGATTGGAATAATGTGAACTGGCATATTCTCAGTGAAGATATAAATTGAGATTTCTACAGCCTGCTGTTTTCCATCGAAATTCATTGGGTCAGAAGGAAACAAAAACTGTGTCCAATATGAGTTCGTAAATGAGCCAAATTGAAGAAGTATAAACTGACAATGTTCGCAGCTCATCAAGAAATTGTTTTTTAATAATACATGAAAATACTCAACCTGTCTTGGTCTAGGCTCACAGACTTGAGTCGAAAGGTTCTGGGTTATCTATTCTGCCGAAAAAAAGAAAGAAAGGTTTTCCAGAATATGCCTACTCAGTTTCGTACAGGCACTTCTACGTGGAAATACTCACCACTGTCGAAACTGGCAGATTTATTGTAGTGTATTTGTAGACCAGTATATATCACGTTTAGGTTTGCCAGTGTAGAAAGACTATAATTTGTTCGGTTTTTCTATGTACTCTTTCTGTACATGTGCCTCTCTTTCGGAATGTAAAAATTGGATTTGGATGTTCCCTTAATTCACTGTGATATGGGTATCGAATTACAAGAGTGTTCTGCATTCCGTTGTTTTATTTGAATAGTTACCTTCTATAAGCAAATTAGTCCACAGTAATGACATAGCATTGTGGCGAAGAATTTGAGTAGGATCCATGCGCTGAGTTATCCAGTTCTGTGCTGATTGTGTGAAGGAAATGGCAGAAGCTATGCTTGGACACTTGCGAGAGTTTTCTCTAAAAAATTACGACGGCTAAATTTTTAAGGCCTGTGCGTAAAACTATTTCGCGGCGAAAGATATGAAAGCTGATACCCATGGTACCAAAATGCGAGCAGTTTTGCTAAACATCATGGATCAAGACGCTTACAAATGATGTTTGATTTGCTGAGTCCAGAGATATCCGAGGATAAATCTTATGCACAGTTAGTCGCGTTATTTGATGAACATTTTTAAAGGCGGAGGTCACCTTTTGCTGACACTTCTCCTAGAGATCAATGACCCTAACACCAAACTGATATTTTTGCACTCTACGCGCGTTTCGGGACCTCTAGAACAGGGTTGCCAGTGGCCCATTAGTCAAACAACTCAATAAGAACTTGTATTATTGAACATATCACTAACAAGGTCAGCACCTTCAGGAGAAGAGAATTAATACTAATTGATACAGTATCAATTTTCTTCTCCTGTAGATGCTTACCTTGTTAGCGAAACGCGCGTCGAGTGCAAAAATATCAGTTTGGTGTTAGGGTAATTGATCTCTAGGAAAAGTTTCAACTTTTACACCAAAGGATCCAAACTCATCGTTTACACTTTTTGCTGCTCGATTGAAATTTTATTCTGCTTGTCGGGAACCAGATGGAACAGCAAGTAAATGGGCGGCTAGATTAAGAGGATTAGCAGTTGGCTGTGGCTTTGGAGACGAGCGGGAGATTTGCTTGGGGAACATATTTATTTTTTGATTCGGAAAAGGGGACATTATCGACCGTCTGATGGAGGAGAAGATTGATGTAAAACTCAAGAAGGTCACGGAAATCGCGGCTTCAAAGATGGCGTCATACGACATGCAGAAGGCAGCTGTAAAAATTGAACCTGCCAATCATACTAGGGGAGGAAGGCGTGGTCAGAACTGGACAAACAGGCAGCAAGACAAAGGCGCAACAGCGAGTTACATCGACAAGCAGCAGAGATTTGACATTTGCGGACATACGAACCACAAAAAAGATAAGTGTTTTTATGAAAACTCGATTTGCTCACATTGTAAAGAGCCTGGTGATTTAGCAGCAGTTTGCAATACTAGAAATTACTTCCAACACAAAAACAGTTTAGAACATGAATGAAATTATTGATATAATTTTATTGATGAAGGCTTTTACAGTGTGAACAATGAAAGTGGAAATAATGCGAACAATAATGATGATATCTCTTCACACTATAATGATATTTTTTTGGAGATAGTTTTGAAAATGATTCATTCGCCGTACCTCTTTTGAAGGCACTGATGAAAATACCACCTGGGCTCATTTATAGGCATTGCGTGCGCTCCAGCAAAGTTCCAAGACATAATGGATGATTCATTTACTTCATTTGAATTGGTGGCTGTCTTTCAAGATGATATTTTGGTTACCGGTAAGAATAACGCAGAACATTTAAATAATTTGAAAAGAGTTTTAGATACTTTTAAGCAAAAGGGGTTATTTAGTATAGTAGTAGTAAACGGAATACCCCTGTTTGATAATGTTGCAATAAAATTGTATATATTTGATAATTTACACAATAAAAACCAACTTTAAAACTAATAAAATTAACTAAATGGTAAATACATAATACTTGACTTCATCAGAGCTGGGCAGAGTACTGCATTTAGGTACTCGTGAGTACTTCACTATGAGTAACTTCAAATAGTACTCATAAGTGTTCGAGTATGAGTACTTATATGAGAAGTACCCAAAGCAAATGAGTACTTTTACAAAATTTACAGAGTACTCGTGAAAAATGAGTAACGAGTATTGAGTATTTCAAAAAAAGAACGTTGAATGTATCCTTGTCAGGCTGTCAGATACAGTCAGTATTAGAGTGACAGACAGGAGATGTATCATTTTGCAATAACCATCAATTTGTACGCCCGATTTTTGCATTTTGATTTTCATATAAAGTGGAAAGCACTGAAAGCAGGTATTAGGTGCAGAGGTACAGCCACAGGTAGAGGATGGTGAAAAAAACAGTTATGGGGTTATGTATAGGTATATTTCAGAAATGTGTATATAATATTTAATAATACAACAGGCCACTTCCAAAATAAAATTTTTATAAGAGAAAATAACAAAATATTATAACTTTCCTTAATTAAATAAATTAACAAAATAAACATTACAAAATGAAAAACGAACACAAAATTGTAATAAGAGAATAATGGTACTTTTTCTCGCATATCAGTAAATCGGTACCACTTGGTTGATCAAGTGATTGGTAGGTATAGATAGGAACAGGAAGGAAGGTCACAAAAAATTATTAAAGGTAGGAGAACCAAGTTTTCAAAATTCCTATCGCTTAATGCATTACGCTTTGTGGCATTTATTACCGTTGCATAAGAGAAGAGTCTTTCAACCGGTGCAGGAGAAGGCAATGGTGTATTTGTATCCATAAAAATTTTTTTCATTACTGGATAGTCTTCCAGCATTGAAAAAGTGTTCCTTGGATCATCAAGATATCGCAGGAACTCAAGTTCTATTGTGTTTTTCTCTTCATGTTCGTCCCCACACTCACAACAACGGAGTTCAAAGGCTGAAACTGAGACTGCTGAGAGTGACTTGGGCTCACGCTTATAACACATTTATTACACTACCAAAATCAAAAAAATCATCGCATTGGGAATCGTTGTCAGCCTAACTTTCGGATTTACCAAGGAATTTTGTACCTTCATCAATAACCATCTTTTGAATGTAATTGATGTCTATGCCAGATTTGCAAGTTTTCTTAGCGGTATCACTTACGGCTCTGTGCGGGTGTGCGCGCGTCCGTACTTGTACTCGTTACTCGTCAGATGTATGAATCAGAAGTACTCAGTACTCTAAAATGTGAAGTACTTAAAATTTTTCGAGTACTGAGTACGTTAGAATAAAGATACTCACAAGTACCAATTACTGAGTACTTTGTGTACTCGAGTACAATTTTGAGTAAAATTTACTCGAGTACTGCCCAGCTCTGGACTTCATGTTTGAATACTTCCAAAGAGTTGTGAAAAAATTTGAGACGTGACTCGTTGGCCTCTCTCAAAATTCTTGATAGTGGACTATTGTGTCCACAGTTTGTACGTGCTTGTTCACCATGAAGACATCCCTTGTTTCGCGTTGCTTTACCTTCATACTATTCAAACTGAAAAATTCGGGAGATAATATTTTATGTAAACAAATTAAATCAATTTGAATGCGCCAATTTTCCAAAGAGGTTGAACGAAGAATAGATCAACGTCACTGTTATGGTATAGACCTAGTTGCATTTCTAATTCATAAGCGGCAGTTTTCAACAATTCTTCCTGAACTCTTCCTAGTGATAACTTGTGCACATAATACGAAGGACTCCACATAATAGAGGAGTATTCCAAATTCGATATAACTAAGGAACAAAATAGAATTATTAACCGAAAAGTCCTTACCTAACGTAGATACATAACCTAGAAGTTTGAAAGATTTCAGTATGATCTTTGTGATATGCGAAGAAAAAGTTGTAATAACCTACGGTCTAAAGCAGGGGTTCCCAACCTTTTTTTAGTCCGGGACCACTTTTATAGTATTTTTGTTAGCAGGGACCACTATGAATGACTTACATAGTGGTATATACATACGTACATTGTAGGTAATAAAGATAAATTGTAATAATCAAACCGTAACTTTAATTAGCAACTCAATAGGATATCACAAAACAAGAAATAATAATAATATGTTTAGCTGTGATTTTGTATCAAAGTTATTTCTGAGTTTGCATCTTCTTCACGAGTTGCTCAAAGCTACTCGCAAATCATCACTTATTTTCGAACGATTCTTTGCCTTGTTCTCAATTACCAATAAAGCAGAAAATCCTTGTTCACATAAATAAGTTGTTTGAAAAAATCATAAAATATCGCAAGGCGATTTCTCAAAGTTTAGTATAAGAAATTGCCTTTTTACACCAAAACGACTCAAGTGAGTTCAATTCAATAGCATCCTTGCAGTTTCTGTCATTTCGGAATTCAATGAGTTCTTCTTGGCTTTCTTCAGTAACTTCTCCAGCGTCCGTACTAATTGGGTTACGAATCAGTTTTTTATCAACTTTAGTTCATTCGGTATATTCTGGGAAGTAACGATTGAATTCATCCATCAACATTTGTAAATGAGTACTGTTATTTTCTTGTATATTTGCTATAATAGTGTCATACTGTTTTTCTTCCACAAATGCTTTTAACGTCGCAAACGCAGAATAATTATTTTCTTCACTTTTACCTAACCACAACTGAAGTTTGCAAATAAAATCGCGAAGTTTATCTTCGAAAATATAAAATATATTTGCGACGTTTTCTAATTGTTTATTTCCGGAACCTTGCAGTTGTATATTCGATTTAAGTGTGTGAAAATATCCACAGGATGAGCCAAATTGATTTGACATGTCGGATTAGTAAACTGTTTTAACAAATCATTCATTTTTTTGTCAACCAGAAAAATCTCAACCTCTGCTCTCAGTTCATATAATCTTCCCAACATATTACCTTTCGATAGCCATCGAAATTCTGTGTGAAAGAGAAGTGCTTCATGGTCTGAGTCCATTTCAGTGAATAATTTTTTCGAAGGCGTGTAGGTATTTAGGGCGCTGCTTTTGATACCATTTACAACTTTTATGGTCATTTTCAGTGTATCAGTAAGGCATTCAGGAAGAGTATTAGAAGCTAACGCCTAGCGATGTATGATACAGTGCGTTGTTATTACCTCATGATTTTTCTGTTTTACTAACGTCGCCAGCCCGGAACGTAATCTCAACATTGCAGGAGCACCATCAGTACAAAGAGCACAATATTCCGATATTGAGTTCATGAAAAATGACGCCCGCTAAATTTGAAATCATTCGCGGACCATATTTTGACTTCTGCGGACCACTGGTGGTCCACGGACCACTGGTTGGGAATCACTGGTCTAAAGCGATCCCTTCAACATCTAGTCCTATATAATAATAATTATATCCCCACTGGAAGATGAACTTACCCTGTATATGGGATCGTTCAGCCGAAAGGATTACTTATTAATTAAATGTGGTAGCGTGATAAGTACTGCCACCAGATCAAATGTTGAGTTGGAATCCGTTTTGATCACACGGATATAGAATAAGTAATGGTTTGCGTGGTAATTCTATTATTCTACCTGAACAGAGAGCGGTCGGCTTAGTTGTCACCAACTATGTCCTCAGAGACTGGACTCAGCCATGGCTTAAAATTAAATGTTTGAGGGAATGAAATGATATTAGCAGATCTTCTACAAACCAACTTTATTAATGAATAAAGTACGCAAATTTTTTATCAGGAATAAATAAAAATAAACAAACAAAATTAGCAATGAAAAATAAACAAAACTGGGGGCTTTGTGATTACAAGGCGAAATCAAAAATAATGTCATCATTAAATTATAATACAGAATCTTCAGCTTATATAAATTACTGAAGGAAACAATTCATAAAACCTCCCCTGAATTTATTTGAACTTATGGATTATTATTTCTTGTCAAATTCTAAAAAAAAAACTCATTCAGCTACCTCCTTTTATTTACTTGAGGCAATCTAAAAAAAATTTACATATATCAAATTTGAGGAAAATTAAGAGACCTACTTAATCATTCCTCCCTGTATGGAATATAACACTAGTATAAACAAAAAGGGGAAAAAGGGAACTCGATTTTTAGATTATTAATTATTTCGAAGATATCTTATGTGCCACTTGTAAATTTCATACATAAAACATGTATAAGAGGTGAATTTTGTAAATACGCTCACCCAGTAATCAAAGCTAGAACTCTCCTGTAGAACCGAGGATAAGGACAGCCACTTCCAACTTCAGAAACAACTCGGAACTCGAAATGTTCTCTCGCAACAAATATGTCAAAAAAAACACGAATAATTTTGACCAAACTGTTTTAAATATTTTCTCAATTTCTGAAACTACAAAACAAATCTCCCCAATAATTCAACCGAATAGATTCAACTTCCGAATTCACACCGCGCAACAGTGACTTGAAATAAATCTTATTTCAATTCACTCCAGACTTCCCCCGGACTAAGTAGGAAATTCAACCTATCTACTACTGAGTTGGCATCCGACTGACTGACTAACTTTTTTTTTGTAAGCTTCAAGGCCACGCATCTCATAGGATGAAACTGTCGCGCCCTAAGTACTTTCGAGATGGTACTCTTATTGCCTCTTTCAGCTCGACGGATAAGTTGACAAATATTGTCGATAGAATCCTCTATTTCTTGAGTTTCGTAAAGAATGGAGTGTTTACTACTCACACCTAGATGTCGCTTGGATGGCTGTTTGTACTATATCTATTATGCGGTGGTCATACCAATGTGAGGTCAGCGTCACATGACCTTTGTCGAATAAATTTCTTTCTTTATTTGACATTTTAAGGTTCATATAAACCCATAAGAAAATTAATGGCAAGTTCAAATATTCCGAAAAAAATCAGAGTTATGTGAGCGTTCAAATATAATGATTCTTGAGATTTTGGAGAAAATCTGTCGAACAGTTTTTGGGGAAAAAAATTAAAAGGTCATTTTTAGGGTATTTTTCAAGTTTCCTCAATAACTATCCGACAGTTTTCATTCAGACTGTCAAGGTATTTCAATGTTGGGAAAAGAGACAATCATAATTTTTTTCGGAATTTTTGAACTTACAGTTTGTCTACAATTTCTAAAAAATCAGAAAAACTCATTATAAAATCAACTTGAATCGAGAATGATTGCTTCTCAAAATAAAATTTGTAAGAATGAACATCGAGGAACAATTCATACCAGTTTTCGAATCTGAATTTGCATTATTTCTATTTTTAAGAACGATTTCAAAATACTTCGTCATGAAATCTCCTCGAACGCTCTGTACCATCGAAATTGGCCCGGCAGGTGCTGCCTCTGGTGAATAGGAATGAGAAGACAATGTGAAGTTCGGTATCAATCCAGAAGGTATCGCATAATCTGTTATTTACTGTACAACGTTGCCAATAGTTCTAAACAGAGATAACCGATGTATGTTATTTCTATTCCTGGAAAGAAAAGATAGGTTGTTCGGATATGTTGCGATTTTTGTCCAGATCAGTTGTTATACAGTGTGGCCAGGATGCGAATAAACAGAATGAGGATCTCGGCAACGGCAAGAGATACGGATTCCGTTATATGAGAGAAAGTTGTGCATTCGAGGAAATTATTTATATTTTTCAGTTAGGTATATCAAGAAAGTGAAAATTCCAAAATTCCTTTCCATCTTTTGGTAATAATAATTATTAGTTATTAAAAAAACAGAAATTGCTTTTCCATAACAGTTTTTGATTATGTTCAACATGTTCCTTTAGAACTTGACAGATTTTATATTTATTTTATATTATGTAATTTCCGAAAATTTACATATTTTCACAACCTTATTGAATTGAAATTCATAATTAGATTATACTAAATGGAAAAAATGAAGAATGAATGAATAAAAAAAACTATAATAATAATACATGAAAATAGGAAATATTTTTTATTTCAGTGAAAATGTAAGCTGATCACAAAATCTATGTATAATAAAACATCATCAGATATGATTATTATACAGGGTGGCTCACGACTAGCGCGATGGAGATTTATAGCGAAACGATAAAACTTTTGTCGTCTTTGTATTTTTATGTTGATGAAGGCTACATTTCGGAATTGTTTTGAGGTATACAGAATGTACCAAAAAATTAAGGCATATCGAAGTTATATAAAAGATCTATAAAAAAAGTTATGGGCACCAAATATATTTTTTCAGATAGAACACCCTATATATTTAGTCACTATTGGATATAGTGTATTTTTCTGATTTCAGATATACACACATGTATTATGTTATCTCCAATAGATTTCGAGATATTTGACGTTGAAATTCAGTTTTTATACGGATTCTTTCAGTTATTTAGGACATAGGTAGATGGTCAAGGTAGCTATGAAAATAATTGAAATATATCTGTTCTCGAATTGATGAATGCTTCAATATGTCAATTATATTCATATTATATTCAAATCTGAATTTCAACATCAAATATCTCGAAATCTGTTGGAGATAACATGATATATGTATTATATTTGATATCAGAAAAATATACTCTATCCAATAGTGACAAAATATATTGGGTGTTCCAGTTGAAAAAATAAATTTGGTGCTTATAACTTGATTTTCAACTGTTTTTCTGTTAACAAATATAAAATCTACAATAAAAATTACATTAGATCATTTTTTGAAAAAACAAATCGAATGATGAATAAACAAGTTAAGGGGGGGTTCAAAATATATGTGAAGACCCTCTGTACATATCACATTCAGGTTTTGTGTCTTTTATTCGTATCATAGTCCCTAATCGGCATATTCCTCTCGTGTCTACTATCCACCAATTCCACTGCATAATGATCAACATAAAATTGTTTCAATTTTGCCATCATATTTTTTATGAAGATCGGGTCAAGTCGTATGGTCTCGATATGAAGTCCTTTTGGAGTCCAAACTATGAAATCACAAAATGTTCTCCGAGATATATGGAGTTGTCCTTGTATCTGGCAGAAATAGTTATGTTTCCTATCAAGCGTCATACTTTTTTCATCATCAGATAATTTGCAGTAAAATTGTTTTAAATACTTCGCTGCATCCGTAGGAGTATAATCTCTGGCTGAGTAAGGACATTTTACTTCTATGATCCTATCATCCCCCACCAAACCGTCCGGAGAAGCCCCTAAAAACCCGTATCCTTCATCGGTGCAAACAAATAATCCACAAGGGGTGACAGATTTTCCTACTTTGGAAATATATGCTTCTATAGCTACAGACTCATTCAATTTTCCATATTCAATCTGTTTCAAGCGAGGAATGGTCTTGTAAAGCATAGATTCTACGAGTTTGCCGTGATTGATTCTTCTTTTACATATTTCCCCGAACTTCGATGCGGTGAGTCGCGATTTCCTTTCTTCCAGCCACTTTCGATTATCACTTTGGCCACGGGTAGATTTTTCGATTTTTAATTGCTTCTCAGAGGAAGTATTTAAAATTTAAATTTTTTTTTTATTGCATGTTTTATATCTTCCTCTGGTAAATCAGGTTTGTTGCATGAAGTTCCATAATCACTGTTTTTTTAGGAATTTTCTCTTCCGAATTATACAGCCGTTTTCGCGATCTACCAATAATATTTTTTCTGCATATTCCTGTAACTAAGCGTTTCAATGTATTGGAAGGACTTTTTTTGAATTTATGTTTGAATGCTTCAATCATCCAGCGAGGTCCAAATTGATACGCCAATGCTGCCCCGTAACATCGTATATTAAATGCATTTCTGCGACCATAAAATGTTTGTTTAGCACTATTGAATTTAGCCACTTGACGCATGAATTGTTCAGCACTATTACTAGTTGAATCAGTGATCAAACTATCAGCCTTTGAGATCAAGTTCCCTACAATCCTCATAATTCTCAGTTGTGTTTCAGTCGGAGCCTTCTGAAAATCATTTGCATCAATATGTCCCCCAGCTTTCAAACAATTGTCTATTTTACATTTATCATGATTCCCGAAAACATGATGAATAACATTCTGCAAATCTTCTTTCAAATCTGCAACAGAAGGCTTATCTCTCCGTGCATGTGAAGATATAAGCTTTCTGCAGCTTTTGCCAATGTAATTTATTCGGGAACTACTCAATAATTTCCTGTTATTGGCAGATTCTTTGGCAATCTCATGTAGGTGCTTCGTTACATTTTTCGTAAGATGATTCGCGCATTCGATTTTTTTTATTTTCCGGGAATATGGAACATTTTCCAGAATCTTGGAATGTACACTCGAATCTCCATCTGCAATGAAAGCAGTGTACTGAAGATTATGCATGGATTCACTGTGGATGAATCCTTCCACAATAATATCAGCCTCCATCGCAGGTGATGAGCCAGACCAATTTTTGTAGCATCGATGAGTACGGGGTCCTTCTCCTTTTTTTTCGGCAATAGCACATATACTGCAGTACTTGTTCCTAACGCCAATGAAGAGCAGCTGTTTAGTTAGTCCATATGACCTATGACTCCACCCGCCATCTACAATGACCGTACATTGACCAATATTTTCTTCAGAAACATTCTTTGACTCTACGGCGAACCTATATTCTTCTGCTCCTGCTTTTTTTATAGAATTTGTCAGGCAGTCATACCAGGCATCTCCTAATTCCTGTTGATACTTGAGGAAAGTGGGTATAGTTAGAGGAGGTATATCAAGCAGAGATAAATATTCTTCCAAGAAAAAGTGGCCTTTTCCACTCGCTATAGCACCCCAAGATGCTAGATAATTAATATTAGGTTCACTTTCATCAGACTCATTTGTTTTTATCGATGTGATATGGCCACAAGCTTCACATTTGAAAATAAGTTTAGAGTTGAGTCCTATTTTTATTCCCTTCTGAAAACTCAAATATCCAGTTCGTTTTACATGACACTCATGATTTTCTAGACGTCGTACTTCAGTTATAAAATGACAAATATCAACAATGCGTCTTCCTGTGATATTTCTTATCTTCGGATCGTACTGTCCAGGAAATCTCACCTCCTCAATTTCTAAATCTGGAAGAGACTCATCCAGATTTGAATCGGGATCACATAATATCATTGAAGAATAATTGCGATCTTCAACATCATCATGAGACTCAGATAATCTTGGAGTTTCAATTACCGAATCTTCATGCGATGCACTGCTGAAACACGGAGAAATTATCAAATAATTTTCATAAAGAGTTGTTTTGCTTACTAATTACTCTCCAAACTTCGAGGTTCGATTGAAAAAAATTCATAACGTTGAAAAATCGATATTTTTTACACCTTATCTATGTAATTATATTCGCTAGACCCCATGTGATAGATCATCTGGGAGAATCTGAGAATGCAATAATAGTATATTATATACCTAGGGACTGAAGTGGTATTTTAAATCGCGAGACAAAAAGTTTATAGCCCGAACAACAGGAGGGCGACATAACTTTTACATAAGACTTTTTTTCATATTTATCAGAATAATCGATTATGAATAAATACGCTCTGTCGAGACAGCCGGTATGTCGAGATTAACCATACCAAATCAACTTCTAGGGATAGTATCACAAAAAAGTTGTTTCCCCAAAAATTACATGTGCCGTCATAACGGAGAAGACTTGGAAGTTTTCAATAGTATAAGTAGTTTATAATTACCTTTTAAGATTCCATCCCCTTCGCGACTTTTTCACAATTAAACGAGGCATTGTCTCTCTCTATTCTCTATATAAATATAAAAATCACAAACTCACACAGTACTTCGCAGTACTTCGACAGATGTTGAGATATGGCAACACCACATATATCCGGCAGTGGAACATTGGAAAGTCAGTAGATATTGCAATAGAAAACTGTAATTCTTGGAAATATTGCAGCAGAAAACTTCAATTTTTCTGTCGCGAAGTGTCGAATTGATGTAGCTTTGGTTGCATAGATTGCAGAAGACAAAGCCCGCTAGCGCCATCTTACAGATCAGAAACGAGAAATTTGTCACTTTATATGAACCTTGTAGTTATTTGTAATAGGGTTCAGAGTTTATACCATATCATAGACACTTGGGCGTAATAAAACTGATTTTTGTTAATATTTCTCAGACTATCGAAGCAGTTAATTTTTACGACTTTCTTATTTTTTATGTGACTGATTTGACTATTAGAACGGTGGTGGAAAAGAGCATATGCGACGGCCGTTCAACGGCACGATGTCGTTGTGCCTTACACCTTTTCATCATGTAACCAACCTGGATTCCGAGACTCCCAGCGCCCCTGCTCCGACACCTTGAGACACCAGTTGTCCTTTCCTCCAGGCTGGGCCAGAAAGTAGGAAGCCGCCGATAAAGTCAAAAACCACCACGTCATTACACGCGCTCTTTAAAATCCAGCGTTAAGGCGCCGCGTGGCTGCGCTGACCCACCATGAGATGTACGGTCCCAATGGGCACACGTACGTTGAAAACACGTTGAGAAGATGCTACATAACCAACCGTTGAAAAACAGTAAAAATGTCGCGGGAAGTAACGTTTTCTTGCATCGAGAATTATAGTATTGAGAAACGTTGTGTTTCAACGTATTATTATAATTTACTTCATGCACGATCTGAACGTTCATTTACAACGTGTTGCTATATAATATTACTATACGAATTTATATATGTAATAAATAATGTATAAATAATATTCATTTCCACCATCATTTATACCTTTGATAAACGTTGTCCATCAACGTTATATAATAATATATCTTGACCCAAATACTAATGTTGATTCAGAACATAAATGTATATTATATTACCTCATGATATCATATTCATTTACTCAATCAATTACATATAAAATAAAGTTTATTTCCACTATAAACTATATCTTTAAAGTACGTGGTCTTTCAATAATATATCACTAGTATAATCATACAATAACATTGTTCCATAACGTTGACGTATATTATATCACTATACAAACTTCATGTCCATAGTGACATATTCAAAAATCAAAGTAAGATGAAATATAAACCCTTCAGTATCAATTTTCCTTCCCCGATCCAGCAACAACTCCTTTGTTTTGGATTAATCGAAAGGAATCTTATCTCTTGTTTCCCAAGCATTCTTCTGGTCAAGTCCTCCGTCTCTTATCACCTCAGACACTCTGACAAAATAAAAATGGTGAAAAACCCCTGGAAAAATAGAGATAGTAGGCATAAAGTAATGGATTAAACTGAAATTACAAAATATTTGAATTATATGTGCTTGAAATGCTAAAGTATTACTCACCAACTCAAAAATGATTGTACAACACTATTATATAACAAACTAAGTGGGTATAACTCAACCGTCAACATGACCTGTTGCCGTTCGCCATAACCGCTACGAGCTCTTGCTACGAGATACATCGATGAACAGAGTCTGCGCGGAAGCAATTCGTTCAACGTGAACGTTGATACCATGTTTTACACTTACGTATATGTTACCGAATTATTCAATAGAGAGTATAAATGATATGTAATTCAAATTTGAATTGGGAGTTGATGATATTGTTTTAAAGAAACGTTTAATCAACGTGTTTCATCAAGCAGTGGTTTTCGAATGTTTGTAAATAACTTGTTTCGATGTCGTTCCGTAGTAACGAATGAATAAAACACATGAACAACGAATATATCAATACAGTGGGATAATAAGATTGAATGGTTGTTTGATAGCTGATTAAATATGTATCTTCATAAATCTCCAACAACAATAAGGTAATAAACTAATTGATAGGTTCGTTGAAGAATGCATTCAAAGTAAAAGTTGATATAATGTTCAACATTAACGTGTTTCTTACGTAATTCATCAACTGGGAGCATGAATACTATGAGATATAAACGTTTAATGAGAACATGACAACATCATTCATGTATGACGTATCATCAATGGGGCCTATTAACTAGTAGTTGTTGAAAGCATTTGATACAATGTTGAAATAACGTTGCTTGGTAATGTTAAAATCACTTCGGAGATAGTGCATATTATCGAAATCATTTAGTAACAAGAATATAACGTAGATTCATAATGAATTTGAAATGTATATTTTATTATAACTATCAACCAGATGAGTCGAAAAAGGTTGATTAGTCGTTTGAAAAATACGTTCGATGTTAACGTTGATACCATGTTTTACACAAACGTGTATGTTATGGAATTGATCAACAGAGAGTATGAATTATATGTTACTTTAACGTCAAATTGAGAGATAAAGTTATCGTTATCATAAAACGTCTAATTAACGTGTTGTACCAATCACTGGTTACTGAATGTTTTCAATACAATGTTAAAATAACGTTCAATATCATAGCATTCGAATCACACTCACAAACAACGTATTCTCACCAGTTTTCAATAATAACTATTACATTAATACGTTGAATTCAATGTTATTGACACGTAACTTAAACACGTTAGAAGTTATAACCAAAATGACAACGTTGACCATTCAACTGGTAACGTATATTTCAACGATACAACGTTGAAAAAACATTGAATCAACGTACGTGTGCCCATTGGGGTGTAGGTCGTTGTTATAAAAATGAAAGAGAGGTTGATCGTGAGCCTTACCGAACTTAGATCGATGAAATGACACAGTCTGTACGAGGAGGCCGCAGCCTAGACCATGCCATTCCATCGGACCCAGTTGAGATAAGGGCCCTTTAGCGCCATGGTTGGAATACGCCGCAAAGTACGGGCATCCACCCCAAGGTGCTCGAGACCACCGACACTCGCACTGCTAAAAACCCCCCGCCAAGATACGGTGACGGTAGTGAAGGCGATGTTATTTTCTGATATTGTCCTCCCCGTCCAAGGCCTGGCTCCTCGGCTTTCCCTCGCGATGACAGACGCAAGCAGGGCTTCGTTACGGTACTTCACCATCTTTGCCTCGTGTGCCCTGTTTAAGTCACTGGCAGACACAACTTGTGCGTCGACGATCGCGATGTGATCTCCTTTCTGCGCCGTGATATCGGGTTTTCAGATTCCCACCGGCGTCTGGTACAGTTTCTCGAACTGCACCGTCCATCCCTTAGCTGTCAACAAATTCCCCACAGCCTTAACTATGCAGTTGTGGCACAAGATCCTCTCGCCGTGCGTCCGGAAGCATTTCTGAATCATGTGCCCGGCCGTCTCAGTCTCCTGACATCCGGCTCGGCACATGATTCCGAGATTGCCACGATTCCGGCGGCCACGGGAGCATCTCATGCCACTTGCAAGTGCGTTCGACCGAACCCAGTTGTGATGCACGAAGTCGCTGCCCTTCATATATGGGTTCTTTGACAGAACCCAGTTCGTAGAGAGTCGGCTCTCACCCGACTCCCGTAGACCTGCGCCGTCTACTGACTCGTGCAACAACTGAGCCCAGCGTCGCTTCAGGCTCGTGGAATCCGTCGGCGCCGCCATATCAGCAAGTCGATCGTGGCACCAGGCGATTTCCATCTCGACCAATGCCCCACCCGCGCAAGCCGACACATGAGGCACGGTGGACACTTTAAGTGCCATGAGTCTCCGTAACCTCAAGTGGGGGATAAACTCCGACAGTCGCGGGATACCAAGACCCCCCGACACCACGGGACAGTGGAAATATCCCACCGTCACGTCCTTAGGCAGGTGTAGCCAGCGCCTCACCGCCGCTCGAACCGTCACATCCAACCTTTTTAAATACGCCGACGTTACCCTACCGAACACCCATGACTGGATGTGTCTCGGCAGAAGGTATTGTCGGCGTATGTGAAGGCGCTGCTGAGGTTTCAACGGCGCCTTGGTTAAACGGTCCAGCTCGTTCGCTAGCGAGACCCTGACCCCAACCACACTCGTACCAATAAACTTGAATCAGAGGTAGCTCCAAAGATCCAGGATCGCGCATTGGTGGACCCACTCACCTCGTAATGTGAAGGTGGGCGAGTCCACGATCTTGACCTTCTTGTCGCGACCCGATGCTACCACGGATAGGATCTTACACTTGGCCGGATTTAGCAAAAGCCCGTACCGGCTCAGCTCTGCGTCCAACACGTTAAGGTTGCATTGGAGCCCGACCTTGGAAGTTGAGCACAATATCAGGGCATCCGCGAACGCCAGGAAATGGGTTCGTTCCCCATCCTGAACCCAACGTCTCTATTAAGTGCCAGTAACGCACGATCGATAACGAGACTGAACAGTAATGGCGAGAGTGGATCACCCTGACGCACTCCCCGTCTCGGCTCTACCGGGCGATTTAAGATACCCTACCCTTCGGTATTTGGACAATTTAACGACGTGTATGCATTACCATACACGTCCCTCAAGTACGCGATCAAAGGATTCGGAATACCAGCTAGTCGACACGCATCGAAAAGTCCTGCATGCGAGATGGTATCAAAGAACTTGGACACGTCCAGAGTGGCCAGATGAACCGTCTTCATCCCGCTTCTTGCTTCCCTGAGGACGGAATTGAGAACACAGAGATTCTCTGCAATTCCATCAACCTTCCTCCTGAAAGCCCTCTGCTCGTCGCTCAGGATCCCCTCAATGTTGCCGAGTCTGGTACCCAGAATCTTGTGGAAGTGTCTTACAATGACACTGGGTATCGTCAAAGGCCTAAAATCGTCCGGCTGTGCCTCTCGATCCTCCCCAATGCGCTTGGGGATGAAGATCGTTCTGGACGCACGAAGTGCTTCAGGTAGTCCCCCTCTCGACATTAGACAGTTAAATAGCATGGCAATTATAGGGCTGGGTATTTTCCTCCAGTCCCTAGGCTGAATACCGTAAGGCCCAGGAGCCTTAGAGTTTGCGACAAAAGCGCGATCGACCTCCTCAGAGGTGATCGGCCCCCACAGTTCGTTGTGGGTCTCGCCGGGAGCCACCGCATTTGGCGCCACGTATTCCTGGCTAGGGCTATCAAAGACTCCACGCCAATACTGGTGGAAGGCCTCACCATCGATATTAATCTCCGGTTCGCCTCGCTCTCCATCCAAGATTCGTCGCGCGCACTGCGCTTCGTGATTCTCATAAGACTCCTGAGTGAGCCGATATTTCCGCTGCCTTCTATCCCGTCTGCTTATGTTGGGCTCATGAAGAGTACGCCCGCGTCTAGCGCCACTCATCTCCTTGGGACGCGGAAGGACGCCTCGGATCCACTCTAGGAGTGACTCCGTGACATCCCTCCGCGCACTTTTGTCGACAAGTGCACGAAGTGGCCCTGCTCTGTCGCCCAGACCCCCCCAGTTGATGCTTTCAGCTAGGCTGTGCATCGTTTCCGCGAGTGCCAAGTCGACAGGTTGTGCCACCTCGGGGGGCACTGGTTCTTGCTCATCGGCAGATTCGGAATCAGGGTCGATGGCGTGATTCAGCCAGCTCTTGGATGATCTCTAGAACCAACCTCTTGTAAGACGCCTCGCGGCGCTTACCTTTGATTCCCTCTAGCGATCTATCCGGCATCAGGCCGAGCAACTCTTGGTTCATGAATCTCACTCCCCTTCGAGTTAACTGGGCCTCTAAACGAGCGTTTATGAACGAGTCTTCAACTATGTTTGAGAATACTTGAAATTCTCCAATGTCCTAGTTCATTATAATCCAGATTTGGAGTCAAGACTAACAACTGACACGAGCGCTGTGGACATAGGGGTCATTTTGAGTCACAACTTCCCCAATGGGGATGAAAAACCCATAGCCCCGCCTCAAGAACACTCTTCAGAGCCAGAACGACAAAAATACTCCCAGATCGAAAAAGAGGCATTGTCAGTTATTCACGAGATTCTGAAATTTAATCAATATTTGAATGCTAATAAATTTAAACTTAATACGGATCACGAGCCCTTGGTGACAATATTTGGAGAACATAAATGAGCCTCAGAATAATCATATAAATTCTAACTTGGAAATAGGAAATCCAGTGAGTACCTGTTTCAAGTTTAGTTCCAAAAAATGAGCATCAAAATAATCATACAAATTCTGACTTTGAAATAGGAAATCCACTGAACTAGGAAGATTTACGTCACAGTTCTAGGATAAGGCGATTACCTGATTATTTCAAGGATTTTGATGTAGAATTGATTGCTTTGTCAGTGAATGCTGATTCTCCAACAACATTTGTTGAAGCGACTTAATGTGGCTGGGGTCCTGCTGTTCAATCTGAATTGATCTCTCTCAAGGAGAATGGAACTTGGGAACTTGTAGATTTTCCTCCAGGAGATGTTAATGTAATTGACTTCCGTTGTGTTTTTACTGAGAAATCTATAGGTGTAACTGTGAAGAAAGCAGGACTAGTGGCATATGGTTACCAACAGCCAAATTTTGAAGAAGAGGTAATTTTTTCACCAGTAGCCAGGTTAACAACTTTGAGAGTGTTACTTACTATCAATTGCCATACAAAAATAGTTGCATATCATTCAGTTAGATGTTAAATGAGCTTTTTTGAAAAGTCCTTTGAAGGTAGCTGCTTATATGGAACCTCATGAAGGTTTAGATACTGTAGATAGTGAGATCTTTAATTAGTGAATTAGATTTGTTGAAAAACTTGATATAAAAAAAACGCGTGTCAAAATGGAAATTCGAGAGTTGCCTTCATATAACGGAGAATTTACATTTTTGGGTATTGATATTTTCATAGCAAAAGATCATGTATTGATTAGTCAAAAAGGTCTTATTTGAGAAAATTCTCAGACAATTTGGTATGTCAGATTATAAACCTCAAAAAATACCACTGGAATCCAAACTAAATTTAAAAAAACCTGATAAAACTTGTGATTATAAAGTCCCCTATAAGGAACTTGTAGGTAACTTAATGTATTTGATGCTAGGGACTCGACCCTGTGTCCTATTTTGGAAGGTTTCAAAATTGTTTTAATGATGATCATTGGAGGTATATTAAAAACGTTCTTCGTTACCCCAAATAGTCAGAAAACTTTGGATTGAAATTTCATAGAAGTGGTGATTTGAACTTTACATGCTTTTGTTCATGCAGATTATGCCTCCGATATTAGTGAAAGGAAGAGTGTCGCTGGATTTGCTATCGAACTCCACGACAATATTGCAGGTTGGAGTTCTAAAAAGCATTGTAGTATAGCTCTGAGTGGTACAGAAGCAGAATTTTATGCTTTAGCTTCTTGCATGTCTGTTTTTGGGAAATCTATTTAAGGATATTAAATACAATATTTATTCCATTTTTGTATATGAAGATAATCAAGGAACAATGAAAATTGCTGAAACAAATGAAACTGAAAGGTCAAAGCATTACGATACAAAATATCATTTCGTAGGGGATTATATAACTGATGAGAAATTCAAATTAACATATATTTCAACTAGCAGATATCATGACAAAGGTTCTTTCTTGTAATAAATTTTCAAACTTTATTGAAAGGTTAAATTTATGCAATATATGAGTGCAGAATTGAGAGGGGTTGAAATATGTCACTTTGCCGTGTATGATGTACAAGCGGTGTGTACTGTGTTCTTCTTGTAAGTGTTTGAGTAGGACGCGTTGTATGCCATTCTGTAAAAAAAATATATATAATTTCTAATTTGTAACTCGCTGAAATGTTTCTGAAAGAAAGTTTAACTTTACACTCCTTTCATGTGAATCTGCATATAAAAAAAATTATACAGGTCAGAATTAATAGGACTCAAGGAGGCCAGCTTCGAGACATTGCTCGGAGCAAGAAAGAAAATAACCTGAGCTACATCGTAGTGTCAAAGGCCCTCAATGCGTATGCCCTCTAGGAACCAGAGGCGTCACCGTGATTTTCATTGAGCTGAAGGAAGGTGAAAGTAGAATTATTAAGAATTAAGGTTATCGTAGGTAGTGTGGACCTTCCAAATGATGCGGAGGTCTAATACGCTATCACTAGGGTGCAACCAATCGTATCCATGCTACCTAAGTGATAGCGTATTCGCTGTATAACGAAAGTGGTCATAATTTGGGCCCCTGGTCTCATATGCGGAAGAAAATAGGATACCACGAGTAATATGATGCGATGCCAATGCACACCATACAATGTGGGAAAGCGCTGGAATCAACACCCGAGGTGAATTTCTTCTGGAGTACCTGGCAACGGCAGACCTAGAGATATTAAAGAGAGGAACAGAGCTCACCTTTATCAATAGAATCCGAAGGTGGTCACTAATATAACGGTGGTGTCGAGGGAAAATCGAGAAAAAAATAAGGAACTGGAGAGTGACTCGGGACATAGCATTCCCCTACCTCTGCATATGATACGTTTTGAGATCGCAGCAGATCGGAAAAAAGTCACACTAGTGAAACCCAAAGACTACAAAATGGGACAACAATACAGAAGGTCTTTCAGACTTGACAGGTGTCTTATAGGACCTAACGTCCCCCTAGGAACGACGAGGACGAGGGAGTTGAAAGAGGAACAGAGGAATAGAAGCTGGCGAGAAAGCGTGTCCCATGAGAGCGCAACCGCCAAGCGAAAACAGCGCAAGGTGGTCGGATCGGGCCGGGACGACTATTGGGATAGCTTTCGGGGAGCGAGAAGAAACTTTAATAGTATATTATGCAACGATCATGTAATGTTTAATACACGAGCATCAACCGGGATTCGAAACGAGCCGAAGGCGAGTTTCGTGTGGTTGATGCGAGTGTATTAATATCCATTACATGAGAGTTGCATACGCTATTTTATCTACACCCGATAAATAGTGAAGAACAAAAAATATTATATTTATATTGCACACAATGATACTAATTAAACGCATTTCTTTGAAAAATTCTACAAAATTGTATATAATAGTATTACTTCGAGAAATAAAACGATGAGAAATGAAGGAAAAAAATACTCGAGGCCAGAATCGAACCCATGTCCAAATAGCTAATATAATCTCAACGCCTTAGACCGCTCGCCTACGGAGAGCTCTGAAAATTTGATTGAAAAAATGAAGGAATAAATCATGCATTTGTAAAATGAAAAATTCAATCATTCTAACTGTATTTCTGCCGGTGAAGGTGTCGAAGGTGATTCTCCCATATCGCTGGTATCAGACATTTTGTTATGATTATCGAAGTTTGGCTATATTCTTAAAGAATTCAATACCTATACCGATTTCAACTTGACAAACGTCAAATGCAGAGCATGCACATCATGCTTATCATGATTACGCAGTAAATGCCTGACTTTCACAGATTCAGCACTAGAAGCTGTCAATTAATTAGACCACGCAAATTCAGACTCCAAAGAACAATGCAATCGATGTTAATCTTTAAAACTTGCTACCCTCTTGGGTCAAAGAGCTAAATTCACACAAATTCAAAAAAAAACATGAAAAGTTATTTAACTGCTATCGTTTTTTATTCTATTAAGATTCAATTTCACGAACTTTCGAGTTTCTAAGGGGTACGGCCGTGTGGGCAGAGGTAAATAATTTTGAAGGAAATGTGGGCTGGACTTCAGCCTTCGTGAGCGAGCCCGATGTACTTCGTGAGAGTTCGCGTTGCAGTTACGTTAGGCCCCAAGCAGTTGTGTGGTCCATTGAAGCCTCTCCGTTTGGTGAAGAACAGTTCCGTTGAATTACTCTTGCATACTCAAAAGCACCCACAAATAAATATAATCGATCTTACTATGTGTTGTTTTAATGAATAAACAGCAGGTAACAACTCTGTGACTGAACTTAACTTCTGTCAACAATCCACAGAATTTATAGTAAAATATAATGTAAACAAGAAGATAAACTTCGAAATAAAATACATGTCAGCAAATATAAAGTTTGGAATAAAATAAGAGTAAGCACTGATATTTCACGGAAGAAAATAGGTGTCAACAATATTGAGAGATAACTTTCGGAAATAAATCATTGTCATCACTTTTAAGATAAAGTTTGGAAATAAAAAGGAATCAGCATATTTAGTTATAGTAAACAATATAGTCCAGGATAAGTTATAGTCCAGGGCTGGTCTGAAGGAATGAAAAATGTAATTCCTCCTCTCTTAAATGGAAGCCTAGGGTTGGTCTGGCTGGCTGGGCTGACCATCCATCTCGATGTCTCCACTGGGAGTGGTCCTGTGATTTCTTCTCTTCTGGAGGTACAGGATCTTGTTGTATGGATAACATGTTTTGTAGTAACATGTCACCAAAATATAGATAGCAAGGGAGGCTATCAGGAATACAACGACAATCATCCATGTGGAAAATGACTGCACTGATGTTGGTTCCATAGGTAGGACAACTTCATGGTAGGTATTCATCTTTGACGTCAAGTGCTGGATTTCTTCTAAATCCATCTTGTTGAGTTTCACCTTGATGTTTTTGGTAGTGAGATTGCTAATGTTCAGTGAAGGTAGTTTTATCACTGTCATCGGGGATAACTCATCAGTTCCATGTATAAATTTTTCTTCATCGATAAGGAAATAACATCCTTTTGGAATGGTCATGAGGTAGCTTCCAGATTCTACTTCATGGTGTGTTTCCATGGAACAGCTCTCCGTAATAATAGTATCGGCAGGTGTTGTAAATATAATGTTCTCTGGTGTAACTTGGTTGGCTATGGCTCTATCCAAGTGGACGATGAGGGTTGAACAATTATCAGCTTGATTTGTCAGGATAATTCGGACAACACAATCTTCTTCTGTTTGTAGTTTATTCTTGCAGTAGTAAACATCTTCGATTTCAGCACATGGCTCATCTTGGTATTGGTATAACTCATTCTTCTCACTCAGGATAAGGTAAGGTTTTTGAGGTGAAATGAGTTTATTATGAAGTGGGATAGGATAAATGAAATATGTTCTGAATAACATAGGATTCAATATTGGGAAATGAATCAGAAACACAATTCTTTTATCTGAGAAAAGTAACTGAATTCCTAAAAAGTTATAATATCTATGTTGATCTTTGAAATTCACCATTTGATTTGGACTGTATAAAGTATTCATTTTCTCAATAAGTGTATTCAAATTGTTCAATGAAAGCAAAGTTAGATGAACTTTATTGAGATTAGCAAATGTTAGTGCATTAATAATCTGGTTCAATTGATTCTGAAAATTTATTAAAGAATCAATTATTAAATTCAAAATATTTATTTCATTAATTTCCTCTTGGAATAAATTGATTAAATTCATTGTTGTGAGTATATTTGCTTTGATTTGAAACAATGTTCGATTCGTTTGAACCATGAATTCTTTTGCCATATGTATCTCACTATTTATTGCATCTTGTAGCAAATGATTATTTTTAGTCAAATGGTTTAAAATTATATTAATCCTTTCCCCATCATCATTATCGAGGGTACCAAATAACCATTTTGATATTTTTCCACCAAGATTAATCAATCCGCGTTTAGATAAAACATGTGGATTGACAGCTTGCAATTGATGATCAATTTGAGTAGATATCGTAGTTGCTTGTTGAATGAGCAAGTTCGTTTGAGTACTCGTATTTTGATTTTCTATAATGAAACTCAGTTGAATATCCAAATTCTGTTTCATACTCAAAAGTTCTGTAACATTTATGTAGCTAACGAAAGTATGTTTACTTACAATTATTCTTGTTGCATCTAGATTGATAGGCAATATGGGATTATGTAACTTTTGTATAGTTTCTTCACTAGGGAAGGAAAATAGGATGAATGAGAGTACAACCAATCGAATCATCCTGTAAGAATGAAATTCTTATTAATACTTTTTACGTTTTTTCAAATTATGTTTTGAATACTTGGAATTTTCAGTTTTGACTTTATTTGTTGTTTGAGCAATAGGATTTATTTTGAAAAACTTTGAAGCTAATTTATCTCTTGTTTGCTCTTTGTGGTATATTTGATCGTTTTCAGAAACAATCATTGGTTTCACTCGTTTGGTATTTATTTTCTCCATTTTGATATTCTTTTTCGCCTTCAATGTTGAATTAATACTTTCATAAGTTTTTTGGAGATTTTCTTTATGATCTTGAACATATTTTGATATGACATCTTTTTCTGTAATGTCAAAAGGATCTTTCGTGTTGAAGTGTCCTGTGACAATTTCAAAGGGGGTATGTTCAGTTGTTGAATGTATTGAATTGTTATACTGTAACAGTGAATATCTGACTAGATTATTCAATGATTCCGCTGGATTTTGTCTGGTTTGAGTTCTTACATGTTCTAGAAGTGTTGAATGAAATCTTTCTATATAACTATTCGAATTTGGGTTTCTTGGAGTTGTAAAGTGTACATTTATTTTATGTATTTTACAGAAATCAAGAAAATTTTTATTATTAAATTCTGATCCTCCATCGCAAATAATGGTTTCGGGTACACCGTAGTGTGATATGAAAGTCAAAAATCCATCCAATATATTTATTGCATTTGCTCCCATAATCGGATAAGCTTGGGCAAATTTGGAGAATGTGTCTATTAAGGTGAGAAATTTTTCTTTGGCTATTGACAATACGTCAATATGAATTCTTTCGAATGGTTTAGTGCCTATTGGAATAGGTTGGAATTCGAATTTATTTGGTTGTCTTTCATACTTCGATTTTTGGCAAATATTACAATTATTAATATAATTTGCAATATCTCTGTCCATATTTTGCCAATAATAATTCTTTTTTATTGAATTCACCGTTGTTTCTATTCCTCTATGTCCTGTTTTGTAGACATGATGATAGTTCATTTTTTCTAACTGATCTCTTTCCATTGTAACATCATCGACTTTACTAGGGCAAATTATCAATTTTGAATTGATTCTTATTAATTTTTCTTGTATTAATTTCAGAAAATATTGTTCATCCTTTTTATTTGGAAAGTATAAATGGTAAGTGGTGTTGTTTACCAAATTATTAATGAAAGTTTCTAGATCTTCCTCAATATATCGTTTCCTGATATTAATGAAGTATCTTTGATTATCGAAAATCTTCTCTCGAATACATAGGGGTACAGGTGAGGAGTCTGAAAGTTTTATGATCATTTGATGTTTGAAATAATTCAAGGGTTTGTCTGTATATGGAAAAGTAAGTATAGGCATTTCTTCAGCAGAATGTATTGTAGAAGTATAATTTTCTACTTCTTCTATAAAATTTTGAATAGTTTCATTTATGTCTCCTGGTTCATTTATTGTTGATTCATTTTCTGAAGGGTTCCTTGATAATGCATCGGCAACTACGTTTTCTTTTCCTTTAATATAATCGATTTCATAATCATACTCTGATAATTGTAGTTTCCAACGAACTAATTTTGAATTTGGTTCTTTCAAACTGTCTAACCATTTCAGGGGCTTATGGTCGGTTTTAATTTTAAAATGTCGGCCAAAAATATATGGACGAAAATATTTCACTGCCCATAGAATTGCATACATTTCTTTTTCAATTACTGAATAATTTATTTCATTTGGGTTCAAAGTACGGCTAGCAAAACAAATTGGTTTACCATCTTGACTCAAAAATGCTCCTATTGCATATTTGCTTGCATCCGTAGTCAATGTAAATTATTTGGTAAAATCAGGATGAATCAATATTGGGTCATTGCATAACAGTTTTTTACAAGTGTCAAAGGAATCAACGAATTCAGGCGTATGTTCTACCTTTTTACCTTCTTTAAGACAATTCGTTGAAGGTTTTGTTATTTTTGCTAAATTGTTTATGAATTTTCTGTAAAAACCAATCATTCCTAGAAAACTTTTGATTTCTTTGTGAGTTCTGGGAAGAGTTAGTTTAGTGATAGCTTCAATTTTTCTTGGATTGGGTTTTATTCCATCGGGTGTAATGATATGTCCTAAAAATTCTGCTTCTTTTTTCAAAAACTCGCTTTTATCTAGCTGGACTTTCAAATTATAATCTTTAAATTGTTTGAAAACTTCTTTTATATCTTTCAAATGTTCATCTAAGCTTGAGGAAAAAATGATCACATCATCCATATAGACTAAACAAATTCTATTTATCTGATTTTTGAGAATTTCATTTATCATTCGTTGAAAGGTTGAGGGTGCATTCTTTAATCCAAAGGGCATCCTTAGGAATTCGAAATGACCTGCTTCTGTTGAGAATGCAGTTTTCGAAATACTGTCAGGGTTCATTCTAATTTGATGAAATCCACTGGCTAAATCTAGTGTTGTGAAGTATTGGGCTCTACCCAATTTTTCCAAAAGATCATCTATATTCGGGATAGGAAATCTATCTTGAATTGTTTTTGAGTTGAGTTTTCTATAATCAACTACTACACGCCACTTGGGTTTTCCAGAAGCATCTGGCTTCTTTGAAACAATCCATATAGGACTTGACCAAGGACTGGAACTATTTTGAATTATTCCATCTTCTAACATTTTTTGGATTTGATTTTGTACTTCTTTCTTATGGATTTCAGGAAATCTATATGTTTTTGTATAAACTGGTTCTTCATCTGTGGTTTGAATTGAATGAGTTGTTTGAGTATTTGCAGAAAGGGGTTGATCAGGATATTGAAAAATGGTGTGAAATTGTTTACATAATTTGAGTAGTTTATACTTTTCTTCATCATTCAGATGATCAAGTCTTAATAAATTCTCTATTTCTTTGAAAAAGTTCACAATCTTTTAATGGATATATCTGCAAAGGTGATATCATTTTGACATAAGTGTCTTCGATGCTGACATTATGAATTTCAACAATTGCATAGCCATTCTCAACTGTTGTTATGCTCTCTGGTATGAAACAATGTTCATTTATTTCTTTGAATGGAATATAATAAGTTCCATCAACCGTTGCATCTGTTGGTAATTTAGTTCTCAAAATTTCGTTTTCATTTAAACTGATACTATATACACTATATTCTGATGGAGAACACTGTTTAACAGGAATATGTACGTTATCTCTGATCAAATAACCATCTTGTAAATTCCAGTTAAAACCCATATTTTTTATATCTCGAAAGCTTATTAAACCGTCAAAAAAAGGATGAAAATCGAATAGTGTGAAAATTATTCTTTCATTATTTTGAAATTCCGCAAAAGCTGGAATATGAGCTTCATATTTTGCTAACTGTTGTCCACATGAGGTTTTAATAACATTCGGTTTCACAAGAATATGTTCTGGATAGTATTCTTTCGCTATAATCGGATTCATAAGAGAAATGTGACTACCTGAGTCAATTAAAAAGTTCAATGGTTTTACATGTCCGGAAATTGTTATAAAAGGCAACTTTCTTTCATCTATGCAATTGAGTTCTAAGTGATTTCCTTTCCAGAGGCTGTTATCAAAAAATTTTCATTTGTTTCAGTTAGTGGTTCAAAAATATCATTTGTTTCTTCATTATCTGTTTCTGGTAATATTTCTTGATCATCATGAACAAATTCATAATTATCATATTCATTTTCTTCATTGTCAATTGGATTCGGCTCAATTAAATGAAGTTCTTCCGACTTGAACGTTGGTCTTGATTGGGATTGAAAATTATATCTTTGAGGGACATTTCTGGTCACTGTTGACATAGGTGTTGGCTTATACGCTGGTAATTGATTTTTTGGTTTCCAAACATTAGTATTGCCAGGTTGAGGAGTACCAAATACTTGTTTATTTGTGAAAATTTTTTGTGGTACTTGTCTTTGGTTAAATTGAATTGGTTGGCTTGGAAAACTTTTTGGTTGGGGTGAAAATGATTGACTGTTGTACTGTGGAAATTGTTGGTTCTGTGGTTGAAAATATTGTGGATCTGGACGTTGGAAATATTGTTGATTTTTTGAAGTATTATTCGGCATAAAGGATTGCGAATAATTCGAGTGTTGTACCATAGGTGATTTAAAATTTGGGTTAGGTAGCTGTTGTGGATTATTTCTCTTGCCATCATTTACTAATGTCATGAAATTTTCTTCTTCAATAACATATCTCAAGGCATCTTCCAAACAAGTTGGATTTTTAAGGCGAACTCCCATTTGAATCAGTGGTGGTAAGTGTTTCAAAAATGAGACCAAAATTAATTTTTCAATATTGCTAATTTGAGCAATTTTTGCTTGCTGGTTCAACAATGGATCATTATTGATGGATGAAAATATCAAACTTCTGGTATACTGACATCTAACACCAAAATTGTATGAATTTTCTTTTGCAAATGGTTTCAAATTGTGCAATTCTTGAAGTAAACAAGCAAAAGATCTTTGATCGGCAAAGGAAAGTATTAATAAATCTTTAATATCATTCCATGTATTCAATTCAGTTCTACTAGAGACCAATGTGAGCGCTTTTCCTCTCAGTTTACCAATTACTGCTCGTAAAATCAAATTTTTAATAGGTTGAGGTTCATTTATATAATGCTGAAATGTTTCATCACAAAATGCAATGAAATTATTTAATTCACATGGATTTCCTTCGAAGCTGGGTATAATGTCCAAAAATAATCTAAGCTGTTGATAATTTGTATCGACCATTGTTTCGTTTTGTGGATTTGTATGAGAAATATTCAAAGTTAATAAATCTTGAGTTAAGGTATCTACCTCTGAGTCAATGCTTTCAGGATTGATTTCAGAAAGAGATGGTAATTCAAGAAACGCTTGTCTAATTTGTTGACGTAGTTCACTATTTGTTTGTTTTAAACTATGTAAATTACGAAACATAGAACTCCAGTTACTATCTCATCAGAGAAAAGCGTCTAAAAGTTCACCAATATAATAAAAATAGTATATATGATTAAAATAAGAATAGTATATATGATTAAAATAAGGAATAAAATATAGGATAGGGATATGATTAAAGGACTCACTTTATATGTATACCAGTTGGTATCTACCAGTGATATGATTGAAGTGCTGTAGTTTTCTTTCTTCTGTCTTCTTTTTTCGTCTCTGCCTCCTGTCTTCTTCTCCTCCTGTTGTCTTGTGTTCTTCTGCCTTGGAATCGAAATGTGACAAGTCGATGGTCACCTAGGATTCTTCTGGTAGCAGAACTCCGTTGTTCCCAACGCTGAAGCTGGAATCGTTGCGTTCTCTACAGCTGTTGGAAATCTTCTTGTTTTGTTGTCTTTCCAATGGTTGTGTTGGAAATCCTACTGACTGCGCCAGTTACGTTAGGCCCCAAGCAGTTGTGTGGTCCGTTGAAGCCTCTCCGTTTGGTGAAGAACAGTTCCGTTGAATTACTCTTGTATACTCAAAAGCACCCACAAGTAAAGATAATCGATCTTACTATGTGTTGTTTTAATGAATAAACAGCAGGTAACAACTCTGTGACTGAACTTAACTTAACTTCTGTCAACAATCCACAGAATTTATAGTAAAATATAATGTAAACAAGAAGATAAACTTCGAAATAAAATACATGTCAGCAAATATAAAGTTTGGAATAAAATAAGAGTAAGCACTGATATTTCACGGAAGAAAATAGGTGTCAACAATATTGAGAGATAACTTTCGGAAATAAATCATTGTCATCACTTTTGAGATAAAGTTTGGAAATAAAAAGGAATCAGCATATTTAGTTATAGTAAACAATATAGTCCAGGGCTGGTCTGAAGGAATGAAAAATGTAATTTTGCAGGAAGGGGACTGGGACCTTGACGAAGGCTGGTAACATATTGTGCCAGTGGCTTGCCAATTTACTTATTCGGAGAAATTTTAAAATTATTATTTAGGTACTGATTCTGATTACTACAATTTTGTGGTTGGCTCTCTGGAAGGATATAATAAAAATGAGGTATTGCACAGGAGATTGTCTAATAATGCTTCATATATTTATATATTTACAACCTTATTCATCTTTGTAGCTCTGAGAATTTATATTTCGTATCATTTTTTTCCTAAAGAATCTGGCTCTATCAGCGAAATGTGAATCGAGTGCGAGTGGTAGGAACCTATCAGTTTAGTGTTGGGATAATTATCAATGATTATCACCCCCAGGCCAAAGGTTTCTAGGAATAGCTACGTACGCAGGCAGACTTGAAAATTTCACTGGGGTGTTTCGAGAATAATGAAGTGTTCATGGTTCATGAATCAGTATATCGTGTGCCACGGATGATTGAGTTTGAGTTTACTATTGTTCAAGGGTTTTGATAGCGAGTATTGTTGGTGAATTTTTTTTCAGTAATAACACAAGTAGGTAATTGACTTCTGATATTTTCAATACACTTATATTGACATATAATATGAAGATTATTCATGAAGGCAATATCAGATCTGGAAAAAAAATTGGATATGAAAATTTTGAAATGTGGTCTCTATATAGATCCGGAATTTCAGTTCATTGGGGCTAGTCCAGATGGAATAAAAGGTGACGGGCGGTACCTATACATTGTTGAAATAAAATGTCCGTACTCGGCAAGAGGAATGACCCCAGAAGAAGCCATTGAAACACGAAAAATAACCTTCTGGAACAAAAATAATAAAATCAATAGAAGGCATAAGTGGTATTTCCAAATTCAAGGGCAACTCAATGTTACACGAGTTGATTCCTGCCTTCTAGCTGTATGGACCCCGTATGGTCTGAAACATGAATATATCGAAAAAGATGATGAGTTTTGGGAAAATAATATGAAAGGAAAATTATTGAACTTTTTCAATGACTGCCTTTTACCAGAGCTCATTGATAGTCGGAAACTACGCAATATGGATATTCGAAATCCAACTTATGTTCTTGAAGCTCTAGAGGAAAAAATGAAAAATGTTTCGAAAAAAAAAGATTAAATGATTTTTTCTTATATCTTCATTGACTTGTCATTTACAACCGCTTACAGGACGTGGAACTCCTGAAACTTTTCAGGGTTTCTCTTCAACAATGTGGAATTTGCTTTTTAAACTCAATTTTCAATATTGGAATTTCAATAACTGTCCACCCTGGAGAGTAGATTACAACATTGATTCATCAATTTAGGTAACATATTGGCATAATATACTGCATAATAAATATTAAAATCGTGATTTTTTAATCACAACCTACGGTATTATGATTTCAACAGTGACAACATATCGTTCACAAACTGATATATCAATTTTGGTAATACAGTATTTGATTATAAATCGAATAATTCAGGCATAAAAACTAGAATATTTTTATTCATTGAATTCCAATGCCGGAAAATCACCGACATACTAATCTTTTTGTATACTAAGTTTCACATACGAATCCGTCTTCACATAAAACAGTAATCCTTCAGTATTTTCCCGAATAGATTTTCACTTCAACCAAAGTTTCATCAAGTTCTTTCCATACATAGAGAATAAAGATTTTTTACTAACAATGTGATGTTGCCTGAAACAAAACTCGAACTAATTACATATCTATATCACGAACTATACAAATCGTCACCATTTGGTAAGTTCAGCAAACCAAAATAGGTTCTTCGTGAGTTCAAGCCCCGCAACAGTCAGTTTTTTTTCAGGTAAGTATTCGGTTAGTATAGGTACAAATTTGAGTGAAGGTGAATGAATTTCTAAGGTTGAATTCCGATAAATCACAATCAATAGGTATGGTTTCTATGTGACAACTAAAAATTGTCGAAGTGACATTAATTAAATGAATTCGAATGTTATTCATTTTTATGTCGATGAATTATTTACCAGGCATAACGATATCTATCTCAATTCGTTTCCGTAATATTGAACCGATATTAGGTGGAGTGGCACCATTAATACTACTAGGTATTACATTTTTACCGGATTTTCATGCGATCTGAAACTTTCCATTTCACAGATTTTCTGTAAATTTCTAGAAAACCCCCTTTCTACTTTTTTATTTTCAATCGATTACATAATCAAACTGAAATCATAAATATTCATTTCCGATTTCTCCTGGTTTCCCGTTAGATCTGTTGATTCTTTGAGTATTTTATTTCTGGATACTTCGAAGTGACATTCGTCCTTGTTCCCGACTAATGGTCAATTATTATACACTCACCGGCATAAGTAGTGAATCACTTCAAATTTTTATCAACGGGAATGTTACTGAATCTCCATGCCTGACAGGATCATTATCATAAAAAATAGGCAATTAGGGAATACCACATAAAACTCTACCTAAGAACCCATCCAAATATTGAAATGAAGAACAAACAATCAGGGAATTCACAACTCTTGTCAGATAATGACTAATGCACTAATTATGCCGGTGAGTGTGTAACTCAACTCAAAAGAGCTTATTTCAATTATTAGCATTCTCACTCACAAAAAATAGAAAACAATTCTGAATCCTGAATCAGAAATTATGATTATTTGTAAAGAATTGAAACCCTTTACGTACGTACGTTACTGTATAGCTGAGGGGGAATTAGCCACGCCTATTCTGACCTGTTACGCTTAATATGGTGAATCCAAATACATTTGCCTTTGAGGTATGCAACCAACATTGACAAAGGGTATAAGTTGCATAGATTTAGGAGTAAATAAAAATCCCGAGAAACGCGCTCTTAAGGAATATATGGATCATGTGCCTGCCCTGTTACCTGAGGTATGGGAGACCTCTTCGGCATTTAGATCACGTACACCTTTTATTGTCGCAAATTTCTGGAAATGTTTCCTTTTCTGTGTTTTAATGCTTTTATTCAAATTTTAATTGGACACTGTCATTGTTTTATTATTGTGTTTTATAACATAAATTTTATTACCTGTATTGTTTCTTAACATACTGTTTTTCATACCATATGACGAAATTGACGAATCTTATTTGTGCTTTCTAAATGAATGATGATTGTACACCTAAAAGATCAATAAACTATCTATCTATAATACACGAGCATTAACTGGGATACGAAACGAGCCGAAGGTGAGTTTCGAATAGTTTATGAGAGTGTATTAATAACTATAACATGAGAATTTCATACGCTAATTTTTCTACACCCGATAAATAATGAAGAACTATTAATATTATATTTATATTGAACACAATAATAGTAAATAATCGTATTTCTTTGGATTATTTCACAAGATTGTAATGAAAAAAATTCAACAATAAGAAATGAAGAGTAAAAAAAGGAAAAAGAAGCGGTTGCCCGAGACTACTTTTGAACCTGCGTTCCATACCACAGTCTAGATCGAATCAAGCGCCTTAGCTGGCTCTGCCACGAGCTCCCTAACTAATTTCATCGAAAATGAAGAGATAGCTTTTCGTACACTTTTTTTAGATTTCTGAGGTAAAATATTGCATTTTCTGCTTTTTTCGATTATTTTGTATCGTCTTAAGTGACATTTTCCTTACCAGTGGTGACGCGTTTTGTGAGTTTGAATTACCCTCCCTGATTTTTCACTTTCAATTATATTTCATGTGTTTGAATAATAACTTAATAAGAAAATAGTTATTAATTATGTGACGATAAAAAAGATTCAAGAAAAAAATAGTTGAGATATATTTTGAATATATGCATATTCCTCATTGTAGATTGGATTGTAGGTAAATGCAGTACCAGTTCTAGAAAGTATTTCAGAATTACGGTGAATTGATTGAAAATGAAGAGTTGTGATAACAATTTTTATATTTTTCACGGTATAATCTTATCACATATCACTGAAAAAGTCTGACGCATTGCGAATTTTTGAAGATGGCAAGTTATTTTTCAATTCAGCTTTCTTGTTGTGTTTTTTGTGTTTCTGGCTGACTTTTTCGATATCTTCAAAATACTGGACGTTCCAAAATTTGATGTCGTTATTGTGACTATTAGAGGCAATGAACTGACCAGTATTGCATATGTCCACGTTCTCCACAGATAAGTCATGTTGTCCAACAATACCCAAATGCCTGTAAATAATAATTAAGTTATCAATAGAAATAACTTTATTTCTAGGAAGTATTGAGGACTTGAATGAGAAGTATCAAAGTGTTAAATCCTTAAAGCACAGATATATAGACACTAATTGAGAATGAAGTTTGGAAAACTAATTTCTCACATTTTCACAAAAAAGGAACAGTCTATCGTTAACGTAGACTGTTATAGAGCGATATCGAATGTGTGTGCTGAACTGGGATAATTCTCGAAAATTGGGCCCCAGGCTTACTATGAATAGTATGGAATACTATAATAAGCAATTTTATATGAGCTGATATAACTAGAGATCGTTCCCAATTACTTCCTCTGAGATCTTCTACAACTCCAGCGCAATGAGATAAATATAGATTTATTAGTCCATATTATGAGCATGCAAAATGTAGGGCAATTCATACAAACAATGAATTGAAGGAATCATGGATGTTTTTTGAATGCACACAGAAATCAGATAAAATCTGATACCACTATAATCCAAAGTTATAATACCTGTGAGGAAACAGATGAGTTGCTCTAAGATTTCCATCTTCACAAGCGGTTACAACTATGTTCTCTGTTATCGGAACTAGAGCGTTAATGGCGGACTTGGGACCTGGAAATGCATCACTATGCAAACCAAATTCTTCCCAGTTATAAAGGTAAAGCATGCCTTTAGAAGAGCCTGCTACAAGTTTAGTTTCTGATCTGAAGATTCCCAAGCAGATCAATTCTTCTTCATACTCTTCAGACTGCATGTGGACACTCCTAAAAAAATATACTGTTTTCATGAACTAGTTATGTCTTGGGTCTTTCGAATCATTTTGATAGTTCAGCTCCTTTCTGAATTTGAAAATGTGTTCGATGATTGATGATAAATGAAAAGACAAGTTCCATATTACAATGACAATTATGCTGGATTTATATTTTGAGATTGAACCGCTGTTGTTTTGTACAATTACTTTTGAGTGTTTTTCAAAAGTATGGAACTCATTTCATGGTTCATTTGCCACCACTGCTACTTGGTGCCAGGTGCATAATTTTTCAAATTAGAGCATTCACATCTACACACCTATTTTGCAAATCTATACTAATAATAGATCCATCCCCACTGCAACAAATGAGGTATTTCTTGGAATCATTTGTGATCATTTTGCTTATATAATCCTCATTTTTCTTAGTTTTGTAGATCTGTTGCTTCCCCCTCAGGTCCCAAATTTTTATTGTACCATCGTCATCTCCTTGAATTAAAAACTGAAATCAATGCTAGATAAAACAAAATTATTATGACTAAACCAAAAAAACACTGAATCACTTTGATAACAGGTCGAGTTATTTTAAAAGTGAACTCAATAAAACTGCAAATAAGTTTTCAAAGTATTTAATTGTTCCATTTGGGTTTTATTGACATATATTCAAAACATGAAAGTGTTTCACATGAGTAGTTTTCTCAATCAATATTCCAAACAAAATAGAAATTTGGTTTCGAGTTCAGGTTCAATTTTCCACAAATCATACACCTACATGTATTTAATTTCTGTCAATATGGTTCATTTGCAGTATCTAAATACCTACGTAATTCAAACTGGTGAAACTTAATGAAAAGGTTGTTTGTAGGATTGTAATTACAAATTAAGGCGTTGAAAAAAACAGTCATTGATGGCAATCTCACCTGTTGAAAATAAGTTCTCGTCAATAACAGCCAGGCTATAAATAGGCACGTCATGAGCATCATCAAAAAACCTAACCAATTTGCCAGTTTCAACATCACTTATCATCACAGACTTATCTTTTGATGCTGAGAATAGAAGGTCTCCTCCATGACTGAATTCAATATCTCTACAAGCTCTTGAATGTAGTTCTAGGGTTGCTTTCAAAGTATTTTCATTATTTGAGTAATTGTACAGTAGGACATCTCCAACAATATTAGCAACTGCCAAAATATCATGATGAGGGTGAAAAGAAATATCTGTAATGAAGTCTTCACACTGAATGTTAGGAGGGTGATCTCTTTCCCGATTATTTTCTCTGCGAATAGCTTTTATTGTCTCGTCTTCCTCTTCATCCTCTTGTACAACATCCTCTATATCAGACGACTCTTCAACGTCTGTATTGATATTTACTGTTTCCTTATCACTTTCAGATTGATCAGAATCTGACATACTCACATCACTACTGTCTGAGTTTTCCTCCATGATTTCACTATCACTAGCTTCAGGTTTTTTTTGGCACATTTGTTATAAATTCTAAGCCAAACTGATGATCATAGATTAGTGGTTGTAGTGGTACAAATTCTTTGGTTAAGTGAGGTTGAGAGATTCTCTTATTCTTCGTCTGTTTTTTGGCGCTGCTACCGAAAATGGTGCAATTTGCCAGCTCATCCCGGGGGTTACAACTGGGTCTGAGGCTGGATTCAGATAGATCCGAAATTCGATCGTACGACCATCAGCTAACTTTCTGATTGGTCTAAATTTATATTCAGAGCAATTAGGACCAATCAGAAAGCTATCTGATCGTCGTACGATCAGATTTCGGATCTGTCTGAATTCAGCCTGACGCGGAGTCATGTTGTAACCCATTTTAAACTAAAGGTATCGGGATCACTCTTCTTTCTTGTGTGCATGGAGTTATTACAAATGGGTAGACTCTTCTCGCTTCGGGGCAGCGACGAAGCAGTACACAACCCCGAAATGCTGCCTCGGAAAGGTCCCAGGAAAGGAAGGTAATAGTATATTGTGCAACGATCGTGTAATGATGGTTATTAATACATGAGCATGAACCGGGATACGAAACGAGCCGAAGGTGAGTTTCGTATGGTTTATGCAAGTGTATTAATAACCATTACATGAGAGTTGCATACGCTATTTTATCTACACCCAATGAATAATGAAGAACTAAAAATATTATATCATTAGGTATTTATATTGAACACAATAATAGTAGGTAATCAATCGTATTTCTTTGAAAAATTCTACAAAATTATAATTAATGGTATAACCACGCAAAATACAACAATGAGAAATTAAAAAAAAAACTTCTGCCGAGGTCAGGAATTGAACCCGGACCTAAATATTCACTCTCGGCGCCTTTGACCACTCGGACATGACAGCTCATGAAATTTTGTTGAAAATAAAAACATATGTGTTGCATTTGTCAAATGAAAAGTATAATCCTTTCGATGGTATTTTTTTCTTGTCTAAGACATCTGTGGAGGGTCGCTGGTAATTCTTCTATATCCCTACTATAAGACATTCTCATACAATTATCGAAAATTGACTAAATTCCTCAAAAATTCAATACCTACTGATTTTGACTTGACAAACGTCAAAATGCAAAGTTGGCACATCACGCTTGATTGACAAATAATGGGTTTCTATTGGTTGAAAATCTGTATCGTAATGAAAATCTGTATCGTAATGGATTTCATTATAAAACGGGTTGTGGGCATATAAGCGTATCATTAGAGTACGGGTGTAGATAATAGTATATTATGCAACGATCGTGTAATGATGGTTATTAATACATGAGCATTTATCGGGATACGAAACGAGCCGAAGTGAGTTTCGTATGGTTTATGCGAGTGTATTAATAACAATTACATGAGAGTTGCATACGCTATTTTATCTACACCCAATAAATGATGGATAACTGAAAAAATTATATTATTAGGTATTTAGGTAAAGTTCTATTTATCGGACGCCACCTATTTAAAAAAAAATCAATGGGACATACATATTTCGGTCTCCTGAACAAAAAATTCTGATGAAAATTTTGGCGGTTTCAACTAGTTTCGGAGATACGGCCCCCCAAAGACAGCAAAACGGGGTTGACGCTTATGTTTGTTTTTCAGCCAATTCCGCTCGAAATTCCTCCTTCTTTAAATCAGCACAATATACACATTCTGTTCCACCTTCTTCATCACTTTTCAACAGAATTATAAGCATTCTTCACTGCAAAATTTGAAATGTAGATCGTCAAAAAAATTCGAGATTAGCAAAACAGTGGAACGCGCATCGCATAGCGAAAAAATGCTTATAATTCTTTTGGACAGTGATGAAGAAGGATATAAATATGTTTGTATAAGTAGCCTCCACTTTCTAGAGTGTCTGAAATTATAGTTTAGTGGACGTTTCAGTCATCGGAAATGAGTAAGCCTCTGAAAAAGCGTTAGGAAGAAATCACAAAGAACGACGGCCTTCAAGCCCGATGAAAAGTACCTAGTTATACTAATAAGCTTGGCCGCGAAACCCTTAACTATTTTGTCATATCTTTAGTTATTGGTTTACTAATTTTCAATATAGTTTTCCTTCTGAGACAAAGCTTTTTGTCGTTAATGGGGAATTTATGTAGTGAAATAGTACTAGTATTATAATTTTGTAGGAATACTTCAATGAATTCGCTGCATTTTGGTTCGTAAACCACAACAACACTTCATAGGGTCCATACATTGCATCATAACATACCATATCATAACGCTACATGGTAGAAATCGTAATGCATCATAATGGTATAATATCAAAATCGTACTTTATAGAAATCGTATTTTATAGAAACGTATACTATCATTACGTACATTATCAGAACGTACTTCGTCATAACGTATTTTATCATGACGTATTCGATAGAAACGTGACAAAATCATATTCAGAATATATCATAACGGGACACCATCAGAATCGTACAGGATAGAAATCGTACACCATAGAATTCGTGAAATATCATAACGGATTCTATCAGAATCGTAATCTATCATAATTTGGATGCGCGCGCATTCAAAATTTAATATATGGGCTGACGTTAGAATCTTAATAATTTTGGCAACGTGCAATGAAAATAGTCTAATTCGAAGGGGCTAAGCCACTAAGCCGTCCTCGATTCATTTTGGAATCACTAAAGCGGTTATTGCTTTCTCTGTTTTATTCACACCAGTGACACCAGAAAGAAATACCGCACCACTGTCAAAAACTTGATACTTTTTATGTCATCATTTATGAACCAAATCTCTATAAAGATATGAAAAAGTAATGCTAAAATGCTAACAAATTTAAAATTAATAAAAAATATCGGTTTGACGTAATTCTTCAAGAAACACATGATTTGTAAGTATCTGCACGAGGTTAACAAATCAAAATTCATTTGAGTTGAACGTGTTGATCGCCAATTAATTTTTGTTGTTGTTTCATAATTTGTATCACTTTTTTTCTCAAAAAAAAACAGTTTCATAAAAAATGTACTCGAAGGGTCTGTACAAATGTTCAGTAGGTTTTGACTGATATTTTCTTACTAATTATAATAAACGGCACATGAAAAAAGAAAAACTCAAGATTTCAATGCTTCATGACGGATTTTGTTTCAAGGAGTATTGCATTGAACTTATTCACTAATAGGATCTTGCACCAATCATATGGAAAAATGGCTTTTGGCAGAATTATTTGAGTTGTAGATCTATAAAATAGCTCAATGACTTGACTCTTCTAAAATTCTGAGTCGCCAACAAAAAAACGGATTCAATATGCTCTTCCACACTCTATAGGTATAGTATTCCATTTTTTAAATTGTTTCAAAAAATGTGTGCTGTTGAAATATAAGCACTTTTCTATATAGTATACCATGCAGATATTCATATTATCAAATATCAGAGCCAGACAAATTGACATTTTCTATAGTGATTTTTTTTTGTATTCAAAATATTTCAGACATTTTCACATTAAATGAACATACTTTCAGCTCACAGATCTGGATTTCTGTGATTTAGATATTGGTATTCCAATTGAGATTCGTTTTTTCAAATGTTATTTTTTCTGGCAACAATTTTTTTTTGTTAATGGTCAAGATGTGAAGTTACACTGGACTAGGCGCTGATATTTCTGAGCGTCTTGACAATCTTGACAGTATATTGAAGAAAACGGAGTCATCTTTGACTGTTACTGAGAATGAGTTGCACATATTCCCAATTGACATGGTATCTGCCTTAGAAAAGTTGGAGAAAGAGCTGGAGAATATAAACAAAATGTTTTTACCTGACCAGATGTATTGGATCTGCAATGCCATATAAAACAGCTTGTTACAAGTTGGCAGGTATAATTTTCACAAAACAACTTCTTACTAAATACTCATGGACAGGTATGAGTAGGAGTCTGGAGAAAAAGACATTCAACAGGATGACTAAGATTTTGGATATAATTTATAATGTAATGTTCAAATCTGACTATTCCTTCACATACCCAGGAAGGGATAGTTTCTTTCGTGATCGTATTCAGTCACACCTCAAGTTGAATCAAAAAGATAAGACTGATAGAAAACGAAGAAAAATCACAAGGTATTGAAGAAAGTACCAATTCTATGGATGAAATTAAGCAAGTAGCATATGATGGGGTTTTTACTGTGGGGAAGAATAAGGAGCTTTCAGGAGAATGGCCTACATTGATGCGAGAATAATTTCTTGATTTTACTGATAGTAGTTTTTATTTGATTTCTTAGTCGACATTTAGTCAGGTGAATTTTTGAATTTGTGTATAGGTTTATAAGAATTAAATAAGGTAGTTGTTAGTGTGGAATATTTTTTTGCTAACATACATTTTCTGCTACAGTTCATATGAACTGTGGTTAGAGAGGACTAGGTTTCTATAAAAAAATAAACAAACAAAATAAAAACGTCTTTTTTATTTATAAAAAATTTACAAAAATATGTTCCTCAGATGGGTAATGGGTAGATACACAATTTCTTAATGTGATTTCAAAGTCAAGGCAGAAGTAACAAAAGAGCTACTCACAAGTCAACAATTGTTTTTCATTAAATATATGCAAAGTATGAACAAGTGGTAATTGAAACTTCGTCTCCTCTGATTTTCGAACTTGTTTTATCACTGCGATCACATAGAAACATATTGTAAGCGTCTAAGTTGATTTCACCATCAGGTATGTCATAATCTAGACAACTTTCTATCAGGATGATTATATCATAGATATATAAGCTTCTGCTTTGAATAACTCCTCTAGTTTCCGAACCTCCAATATTGTAACCATAAATCTAGAGTGGGGTGTACTCCTGTTTTCCTGTTTACCATTTTTGTTTACTTTTCTCGGATGACCATTGTATTAGATTAGGTTCACCATTTAAGATTTTTGTTTGCAGTCATCCTTCATCCTTCAATTCAATTTGCATCTTTGTTCTGTCAGTGCTTATCCGGTAAGGTGCTGATTTGAGTTTGTTCGAGAGTCTCAATGCTTGTTTTTTTCTCTAAGCCATCAAATGTGACGTTTGTGGAACATGTTTTGGCACTGGATCTATTGAAACCCATAATGTGATTCTTGCAATATTCTCGTCATTTATCTCGACTGAGAGCAAATTGAGAATCTCCTTGTTTTTGGATAGATCAAATTTATATGTATCTTCTGGATTAACTGATATGGATTCTTCTAAACTATACATCATTCAGTTATTTATCCTGCTATTGAGCTGTCCTAGTTCCTTTAGTATACAATGTTCACTGTGGCTTGTTTTTGTTGTTGCTTGTTCAGCTCTTCTTTGACCTCGTTTAACTAGCTTCGAATAATTACTATTTCATGTTGCAAGTCTTTATTGATTTTCAATTGTTGATAATGTGTCTATTCGTTATTATTTTCCATTTTTCCAGTTTTTTTCATGATACTTTCTAGTTCTGTCAAAACATCTTCGGTGTAAATCTGGATGGTCGTTGGGATATTAGTCACATCCAACTCGCTCATCACTTTAACACTAGTTGCAATTTCATATTTTGCCACCTGCTTTTTTTCAATGCATCTTCATACAATTTGATATCTTCATGAATTAAGCGCATACAAGCAATGTGAAACCATTTGTACAGATATTACATCTAATACCACAAGTTTTTTGCAGCGATTTAATGCACACCCCACACTTGTCAGCCCTTATATTATATCTTCTTATTGAAAACAAGGGTAAAATTCTATTTATCGGGCGCCACCTGTTTTTTGAAAAATTACTTTTTTACCTTACGTATTTCGGTCTCCTGAACAAAAAATTCTTATGAAAATTTTGGCGGTCTCAACTAGTTTCGGAGATACGGCCCCCCAAAGACAGGAAAGCGGGGTCGACGCTTATGTTTGTTTTTCAGCCAATTACGCTCGAAATTTCTCCTTTTTTATATCAGCACAATATACACATTCTGTTCCACCTTCTTCATCACTTTTCAACCGAATTAAAAGCATTTTTCGCTACAAGATTGAAAAATATATCCTGATAGGAAAGTGAGGTTAACAAAACAGTCGAACGCGCAAGGCATCGCCCTTAACCTCAATTTCCTATCAGGATATATTTTTCAATCTTGTAGCGAAAAATGCTTTTAATTCGGTTGAAAAGTGATGAAGAAGGTGGAACAGAATGTGTATATTGTGCTGATATAAAGAAGGAGGAATTTCGAGCGTAATTGGCTGAAAAACAAACATAAGCGTCAACCCCGCTTTCCTGTCTTTGGGGGCCGTATCTCCGAAACTAGTTGAGACCGCCAAAATGTTCATGAGAATGTTTTGTTCAGGAGACCGAAATACGTAAGTTGAAAAATAAATTTTTTAAAAAACAGGTGGCGACCGATAAATAGAATTTTACCAAAACAAGTCTTACGATGTTTCCATTGCCAGCATCTACAGTTGTCTTTTGATGACAATTGATGATTATTATCAAATATTACGATTTTCAATTATTTGCCATGTATGCAATTTTCTGTTTCCGTTAATTCCAGTTGGTATATTTCTCGTTTAGGTTGATTTTACTGAGTATACACTCCATTGTTAACTTTTTATAGTCCAGATGTATGTAGGTGTTACTACATGTTTTTGTTGAAATACGGAGTCTTTCTCTATATTACTTGGACCTGAAAAAAAAATACTTATAGAAACCAAACTAAAACAGGTTACATATGGGATCTTAGGTCATCATAATAGTTCATATACCTAATTTCGCGACTCTGGAGTGAAATTAAACAATTGTTCATCAGGAGCAAAGAATCGTCAAGGTGATAATTCTGGCAATATCAGTTTTTCCTCGCACAGATTTATGTAGAGAAGTAAGTAATCACCAGCCATTCAATCTTTTTAACACTTGATTTAACATCGCTGTCTTATTTTAGGGCATAAACTTTTTCAACAATCAATTAAATAGATTGAATAATAACAATGAATAATGAATGAAACAGACACATAACAGTGCAGTGTCCGCTTGACTGGCAACAGTGTCATGTCGATATAGGAATCAGGGTAGGCAACATTTTTTTGGATATTGAAGAATACAAAATATAAAAATTAGCTACAATAGGTGAAAAATGAGCTTATTATTCAATTTTTCAAATATATTTGAGATCACAGATCGCTCCTGGATTCCTAAATGACAGCGGATAGCCCATTACCATATATTTTTATTAATATTGTAAGCAAGCCCATGTACTATTAGATTATGATAGAGTACGTTCTGATACTTTACGATTATGACGCAATACATTTTGATTTTTTACGATTATGATAAAATACGTTTCTGATTTTGTACCATTATGATGAGTTACGAATTCTATAAAGTACAGTTATGATATTTTGATGTTCTGATATTGTAGCGATATGATAAGGTACGATATGACGAAATACGTTCTGAATATTGTCATGTTCCGATATTGCTGGTATTACTGGCCACAGTAAGCATTTTCGGAACGCTTTTTGCAGTGATAGTAATCTACTGCTGATGATATCGGAACGGATCGCCATCGGACATCAGTCGAAGCAACTGTCAGCGGTGACAGGTGTGGTGTACCCTATCGTATTTCAAAATGAATTAAATATTGAAAGAAATATTAAGCAATGGCGATACGGAAATGAAAAATGCAGAGAGCTCAAGTTCTGATAGTGAGTCTTCAGAGAATATAATGACTGAAATTATAATCCTCGACAAAATTAATGGCCCATAGAAAAAATACCAAGAATAGAAGGGTAAATTCAAAATGTAGTAGGTTTTTACACTCCTAAGATTCTCAAACAACATTTCAAGTGAGTGAGGCTTGCAATCTCGAAAAATGGGGTTCCCGCAGATTTTATTGATCTGCTCGATTCATTTCAATTCAGCATCAACTTCTACGCAAACATTTTTCAGTACAAATCGAAATATTTTTGATAATTTTGCAAGTGCAATGAATCGACAACAAATTTAATCTGTTATTTGTAGACGTTTATTCGAACACAACCTAACCTAACTCAATATAGAGAATACTGGGACAACAGGACCACTTCTATAGCAGTAGCACCAGTAACTTTTTAGTCTCTAACAGGGTACCTCAAAAATTGGCGCGAAATAATTGCCAGTGAATGTCAGTAAAATCGGAACGACTGAATTTACTGTTCAGGAATATCGGAACATGACATATGTCCATTATGATAAATTACGTTATGAAATTGTAGCGTTCTGTTACAGTACGTTTCTATTTTGTACTATATGATAAATTACGATTTCTATTATGTAGCGTTATGATAGCGTAAATTTCTTCGTTTTACGATTTCTATTATGTACATTATGACGAAATAGGTGACCCCCACTTCATACCTATTTCACCCTTCGCACTTCTGTACTGTAATGAGTTATTAATATTCCCAAAATAACAATTTTAAATCCATCACTCATAAGACTCCATAGAATTGATATTTGTTGTTCACCTTTCGGTTAGTTCAAAAAATTATTATATAGATGGCAAACACTTCGAAGTTATGGGCTATAGGCATTTTGATCTCGAATGTAGGTTGGTGAACTAGTTCAAATTAAAACACTCACGAGTAAAATGAGGCTGTAATACTAGCCAAACATGTAACCACCTTAGCACACAAAGCAACTCAAGATGTTCAAACAGTAATTTTCACTCAACAAGTCCTCAAGAATGCAAAACATGAACTAATAGTACCATTACATCAAATGGCCAAAATTTGTTGTCCACCCCAACGTTCATATATAGGAAAGTTACGAAATGTCACGAGTTTATAGGCGAAGGGGTACCTGAGGCTAGGGGCAGGGTTTGGGGAAAACGAAGTTGACAATTCTGGGGTGAATTGGGTAAATTAAAAATCTCTATGGGTGGCATAACCCCATAGAACCAAAGATAAACAGAAAAAGTGCAAAGAAATTGTCACAGAACACACAAACATATATGTTCTATGTGGCTGATTCCTGATTGTCTCTGTCTCTTGGTGTCTTTGTTACTCTGTTGTAAAAGTAAAAGATTTGTTGCGTAGTCACAGCCCACAGCATACCTGAACCTGCGTTGCGTTTTGTAATCTGTCTTGTCTTTGTGGGGTTTAGGGAATCATTTTGCAAGTATTTTAAGTCGTTTGTTCAATTTTCAATAGTGTAAGGAGTTTCTTAGAGTAATATTTTACTAGCTTCAAAGTGTTTCTATTAGGATAAGTTTATTAGGATAAGATTTCATTCACGAATAATCATAGTACCCATTTTGTATGAATGGACTATATCACAATTGGTTGCATGATTACAAAGCGATATCTTTGAAGAGGCATTTTGTTCATAAGTTCATTTGGATTCCTATATAAGTTTAACACTTTACATTAGAAGACGTAGATAACGTTCAAAGTATAATACAAAGCTCAAACATTTTCTTGGCCTCGGAAAAAGATCTTTGAACGATTGGTAAACCCAAATACTTTCCATTTCATATAGGAGTAATTATCATACTCTGGCAAACTTTCTTGCTGCATGAGGAACAGTCCCACTTTTTTTTTTCAAACACGGGTATTCCCTTCGGATTTTCACCAACCATACACAGTCATCATTTCATTCTTTCGTTTTCAATTTTCACATATATCGAGATCAGATCGAGTTGAATTATCTGTTAAACCAAACACATATACGAAGAGTATATCCACACTTTTTCTCAACTGACATTCAGTATTGAACACCATAAGTTAGATTTTCAATATACTCGAATATTCATAGATCTTATTAGGGAAGCAGGTATTTTTTTTTTGCAATCTGTTGTTATCTACCAATCAGATACCAGAAACTGAAATCCACTTGCATTTTGTTATATCGTGGAATTTCACCTTAACCTCATTGACGCCCCCGCAATATGGAGGGATCAATATGATGACATTTCGTAACTTTCCTATATATGAACGTTGGTCCACCCCAAAGTGAAGCCATCTTGAATTTAGCAGCGCCATCTAGCGGTTGAAAATTTTTGCCTATATGAGTGAATTGATCTATTGCGCCGTAATGGAAGCAAAGACCATAAAAAAACAAAAAGAAGAAGAGATAAATTACCCTAAACTAACCACGCCTTGGGTTTACCTGCGCTGCTTTGCGCACACCTCTCGGCCCCTTCTCGCCTCTCTTCTACGTGGGCGTTTATTCTGACACCCGGGCTTACCCCCCCTCTCTCTTCTTCTGTCCTCCCTCCCTTCTCCATGTACCAAATTTAAAATTACTCCCCCCTAGTACTAACCAACTTGATTATTCCCATCTTATCCCTGAGTATTTTGAAACAGTCCGGACAGCAAACCAGAACCAGAACAGACCTACTTAATAAGAATATCAGAAACCACTTTTGAAAATGTTTACAAGATACATTCGTCAAACTCTCAAGCAAAATTCTCTGAGAGCTTGCATGTGTCATAGTCATGTTACAAATAATACTAAAGACAACATTGTCAAAGTTCCTTCAACTAAAACAAGTGATTTAGGAAATATCGGATCAAAATATCAAGTATTTCAAGATCAGGATGCTGAAATCATTCTTGATGTTTATGAGGAAAGATTGAGGTACTCGAACTCACTCGAAGATGAAATTGAACAAAGTACTTCCTTCGAAGGAATAAATTTGGAACGTATGTATGATTAACTCATGATGTACTCATACTGCACCGTTATTTCCCCATTTATCCAGATGGACAATCAGGTGTCTTTGAAATAGAGGATCTAGTAGATGTACTTGAACGTGAAAATTCCATAAACATATTCGTGGCTAAAGTTCCTAAAGAGATCAAATATGTAGACTATATCTGTATAGTTAGTGGCAAGTCGAAGAGGCATATGCAGGCCATAGCACAGTTTGTTCGTAGAGTTTACAAGCAAAAGAGATTTAAAGGAGAAACTGTTCCTAAATTAGAAGGAGAAGAATCGAATGATTGGATGGCTATAGACTTGGGTAAGACTTTTGTTTTTTTGTGATGCAATATTCAACTGGTTTTTGTAGGTAATATAGCGCTACATATATTTTCACAGGAAGCACGAAACATATATGATTTAGATTCCTTGTGGGCGCTGGGACCAGAGTATGATAATGAGTTCAATAAGCCAGAACCTATTTCTGAAATGCTAGATATGCATGCAAAGTTTTTAAATGATGTAAAGCAACTCGAACACTCTTAAGGAAAGAGCAGAAAAAAAGGCATTCTCCAAATTTTTGCATAATAAAACTTAATCCACTTTCTATGATATTTTCTGAGGTAAAAGTCTGAACATCAATCTGAAGTCAAAACGCGGCACTCTCCCTTCTTTCTGAAGTTATGGCTTTTCAAATGTCTGGAGAAAGGCATATTCATCCTGCCTTCTTGTTTTCATAAATGAACGATAGGACCACATACGTTTATCCTTCAGATGCCATTTTTAACTAATTCCACCTTCGTCAATGAATTATAGGCACATTACCTTACATGACTTGAAAAAGTAAATCCCGAAACAATTTCGAGGTTAACAAACGATAATTTTTGGTTGAGTTATGCATCATGCACCAAATTACGCGTTCACCAAATCCGCTTTCTATATCAAAACCATAAATGAAAAAAAAACTGAAGAACAATCAGAACACTCCCCCATCTTCCCCACCAAGAGGCAGTGGGCGGATTGAAATTTTCTTCACTGAAGAACACTCCAGAATTTCCCAGTCAATCTTTGTAATAAGAATATTCGTAGAAATAAAATTGATCTGGTTATCAGAGTAAATTGTTCGTTCCGTTAACCAGCTGACAAAACTTGTGTGAGCCTTACCTTTTAACGATTAACCAGCACGGTGGCCTGGCAAGGATTTTTCGACCCCGGTCTTCCGCTTGAAAGGCCGATGTGCTAACCTCTACACTACCGAGATTACAGAAACCCTTCCCCTTCTTCCTTCTAGCAATGAATTTTCCTCAAAAAAAAAGTGAATCTTTCTGAGCAAAGTGGATGTTCTCTAAATGAACTGCATGTGAAAAATGCCTTCAAAAATTGTGACTAATTTCTGAGATATAACGGTCCAGCCAAGTCTACTTCTACAACTATGAATGCTGTCCCACAATGTATTCTGTTTTTAGGTGAAAAAGTGAAAAATTTACTGATGAACCGTTTGGAAACGATGTATCTAATTGTTTATCTAGCTTTTAATAGTAACAGAATACTCATTCGATTGGTATTCTATGACATTATGAAATATCTGGATGTAACTCCCAAGTATTTTACTGATTGCCTGCTTCTTATCATTTCATTGTTGATGCTTATTGTAGGTAGCCTCTCTGAAGAGTTGTGATGAAAAATCATAAATTGTGATTTTTTTGGATTAGATCTTAATCGCCATTTATTGAACCAGAGCGTTGTCCTGTCGACGATGTTTTGCAGTTTTTCTATTATGAGTGCTAGCGTGTGGTTGTGTGAAACCAAGGCAGTGTCAACTGCATACCATACGATGTAAAGGTTTTAATTAAACTCATTCTTGTCTTCCAAGTTGTGATTGTATATATCATGGCAGTATGCCAGTATATATTATAGAGGAGTGGAGATAACCACAATAAAACCCTATCAAAAGCTTTGTTGATATCCAGAAAGAGCGCCGCCGAGTGTAGGTTGGACTTCTGTGCTATTTGTACGTTAAATGTTACAAATACTCTTGTATGTGGTATTTCTATTTTCTCTAAAACCAAATTGAAACATTGGTGTATTTATATGTTCACTTAGTTGATATTTGATAGTTTTCTCGAAGTTTTTTCCTAACACTGTCAGGAGAGAAATATGGGTCTGTAGTTGCAGTAGTTCCCCAATAATTTTTATTGAAGTCCATATCATCTGCTCATTTTACCAGGAACATGATTACAATCCTCAATTACTCAATTATAAGATTTTACCCAAATTAATGCAACCATGAAATAACTCATCATACTCTAGTTGATTTTACTTTGTGCCTGTTCGTTGGCTTTTGCCTGGCTCTACAGTGTGTAATGTTTGTATTGTGGCCCAATTATTATTAGATTTTCCCCAAGCTAGTGCAACCATAGAATTACTCCAATACTATGTTTTGATTTCTAGAAATGCTGGTATTTCACTAATGGATTGGTATATTATAGTTCCTAATCATCCCTAATAGTCCAGGTCTTGGTGATGTTTTTAAGTGACATGGGGATGTGCGATCAGGATGGCATAATGTCATTTCCTGGATACCAGACCTCGTCATCCTCTTCATTTCCTTTCCAACATCGCCCTCTCAGTAGCGAATTTCCACCTGAATAACTCCAATCATATGTTTTGATTCCCAGAAATGCTGGTATTCTACTAATGGGTTGATATAATCTACTTCTCAATCATCCTTAATGGTTCAAGTCTTGGCACTTCATCAAGATTGATATCGGATCTTTCTAGGTAGGAAATCAGCCTCTAGGTGCTTTTATTCCCTTCGTGTCAGTTTGTTAGTTTTTGCCTGGGTCTACTATGTGTAGTTTTTGCCTGGGTCTACTATGTGTAGTTTTTGCATGGTGGCCCAATTATTTTCCTAAGATTTCACCCAAGTTAGTGCAACCATAGAATTAGTCCAGTACTGTTTTGATTTCATTCATAGAAATGCCGGTATTTTACTGATGGATTGATATAATCTAGTTCCTTATCATTAGTAATAGTTCCAGTCTTGGTGGATTGTTTTTAGGTACTACCCTCGATTTCAGTAATAAAAATCGAACTGTAATATTTCGACAAGTGCTTTTCGACAGGCATCCACGAAAATGTGAATACTAGTAGTGTTTTGCATCCCCTGAATTGGTCTTTTCACATACCTATGGTGCAAGTTATCACCCGAAGACGATTGCGGATCGAAACGTCGTGAGTACACTCAACTTGAAAATTCGATCATATTTATTTATATTTCTTTGTTGAAATTTTTCGATTTTGCTATTTCATATTCAATTTCTCAAATTTTCATCGCAAGAAATTTTACGTTTCTCGTATCAAAATTTTAGGAATAGGTGAAACTGGGCTAAAGGATCAAATAACTTTCGAGCTATAGATAATAGCCCTCTTTTTATCAAAGAACACTTATTTGATATTGCTGAATCCCTAATATCACATGATAGTGAATCGTCTTTAGTATTCCAAAGCAAACCTAATTCTTCAAAATGCATGCTTTCGAATTTAGCACTAGATATCGTCGGCTTAAAGTGTTAACCTGCTATCTGTTTCTAGACCAATTATACAGGAGAAACAGAAAACGTTCTAAAAATATTGTTTTTCGCGAGATCAACAAAAAAATGCATTCATTCATTATGATAGATTATAGGAATACATTTCTACAACAAAAAGTATAATTTCTTGTTTCTGGGTTTATTTTATATGTATTTTACGGAGATAGCTGATTTTCGATTTTCAAATGTATTTCATTTTGGTAGTTGGCAGGTTTTACGATGAGCATTTAGAATGAAACAACGTTGCATTATTGGAATAATACTGATGATTTATTGAACAAAAAAGTGAATTTGTCTGAAAAATTTTGTTTGGGTAACAATATATTATAACCTTAAAACTTATTCGTGGGGAATATTATCATAATATGCATGGTAGTCTACATCGAGAGTGCGTTTAAGGAACTGAAGATCATCGAATTTTCTTGCTTTTATTTTGAGCCTGTTGCGGTGAAGTTCGCTTAAGTTTTCCCAAGAGAGATGCACAATATTAGGTGACCTTCTTTGTGGAATTAACTGCCAGGTGTCTCCAAAACGAAGCTTGTAAAACAGTTCTCCTTCTGGAGTATACTTCAGAGCACGTATGTCTGTTACCTTTGCATCACCTTTCGTACGACCTGGTCTAATACTTTTGTAGAATTGGACGTTGTCAAAAGTTTTGAAAAATTCATAATTTAAGTACATCACATCATAGGGACCTGGTTTCTTCCTCGCCTCTTTGCATATTGGAGCATATTCAGCAGGAACGTTAACTATTTTATTTTTCATGCAACGTTCTATGGTCGAATGCATAGAGTCGGCCTCCATTTGGGTATGGCCGACTTCAAGGTATTTTTGCTCTATGGTAATATTACAATTAATAGCTAAATTACTCAGAGCATTAGACATAGTACAATTCCTGTTCTGGTACGTACAACCATCACTGTAAATAATTATTTTCTTCTCCTTTTGTTCGGCAATAATTTTAGGCAAAAGTTTCTTTTCAATGAAATGGACCCACACAGACGAAAATTCCTCTGCCGTTAACCCCCCTTCAACCTCGTTCCACAAGTAACAATACCCATCTCTATTATTCAAATTGTAAAAGCACATGTTATGCACTTGTAGTTTCGTTCTGTAATACAGACTGCTCACATTTGATTTTGGAGCCATAAGTACAGCCTGCAAGTCTGCCGTAAAAACGTTATTTCCTTGATGTTTGTCCTTTTCTTTTTCCCTTCTTGCTTCTTCCTTCCTGTTAATGTGAATCTGATAGTATTCTTCTGATACAGACCCAACTTTGTATCCCGCACATTTTTCACATTCGTCTTTCTTGGGACGAAATAAAGACAAATTTTTTCCTTCAAAAGCGTGTACGAATGTAGCGAGGGAAAGTGGTTGGACATTTCTAGTTTGGCACCAGTCGTTCACATAAAATTTGTATAGAGTTTGTTTAGAGGTCCATTCTGGTAAAAGGTAATGTTTACTAGTGGATGCTCTGCAGTAATGGGACTCCATATTGGGTAGAGCATCTAGAAATTCTGATAATTCTCTATTTTGGACTTCAAATGGTCGATGCCGATCTTTCCTATTCAATCTTTGAACGCTAGGTGCACGTGAACCTGAAATATTCTTCCAGTGAAGGACACACCAACGTCCTATACCAAGTGTATTAATGAACATGGTGCGACACACTCTAACGCATCTATCATCTGATTTTAAATGGTATATTAAAGATTGCGATCGTCTTGACTCGTTCGTAACTCTACGATCTCTCGGTCTTTTAGTTGGTTTACTAGTAACTAGATTGTCGACGTATGTTTTTTTTTCGCCCCAGGTTAATTGCCATAACTTCGTAAAAAGACTCTTTCTGTCCTCTTCGGATATGTCCGCACATTTCAATAAACCTTTTTCGATTTTTCTGCATTTACACCTATCTTTGATACGACGAGGTTGTTTTGGTTTTGTATAAGTCCAAATACCATCTTTTTTCTCTCGACCTAAATAAGTCTTTCCAGCCTCTCTGAACTTTTTGTTTTTTTCAGCAAACCAAGTTGACTGCTCGACTTGAAAATGCTTTCTACGCTTCTTACTTTTTTCAGGATAATTTGGTACATCCGAATCTGAATGATCAGAATATGGAACCAATGGTAAATGCAGTGGCCTTATATCGCCTTCTTCAGAATCTGATATAAAATTTTCTTCGTTTTCGGTCTGCACAACTGCCGCCGTCTCATGTAAAGCATTATTATCTAGAGAATTCATTGGAGAATGCTCTTCAACTGAATTATTAGGCAGTTCAAGTTGCTGGAAATTTTCATATTCGTATTCAATGCGATTAACGTCTAGTTCTTGCATATCTTCGATCGAGTCTCCGATGAACTCAAATTCAACGTTGTCAACAGGAATGAAGTCGTTAGATACAGTTTCATGATCAACATTATTTGTGGAAACTACAGTAGTGACTGCATTATCTGGGGTAAACTTATAGACGTCATGAGAAGTATTTATATCCACAACATTTGAAATATTTCTATCATTCTCACTATTTTCTAATAGGGATATTCTCGCGAGATCAACTAGCCGCTTTCCACGGGACATCTGAAACGGAATAATATTATAACGTATTATTATGCCACAAAACAAATAATTATGTATGTATAACGAAGTAAACTCATGATAAAAAATGTCACACCCTAAAACACAACCGGACGCTATCTCCACGATGCATGTAAAAAGGTGAAAAGAAAACCTGCTATCTCCCCTGCCATTATGAACACCCGAATTTTGAGATGATCAATAGCCTATTTTAATCATATTTTATGTTCTACTCAAAGTTTATACCTACCATTACACACTATTATCTAATTAACATGAAAATTACAGTTTGACACTCACCTTTAATTGATAACACACACTGCTACCCGATTGCATACATACGTTATCGACTTTTCAATGGAAAATGGCGCAGTTTGAAGGAGGTGGCAGGTTTTCTGAAGTTGCTTCAGGCACGCGCGCATGGCAGTTTTTCGTAGCAGATCAAAAGACGTGTTTATGATTGTAAACGGATATAGCTGGTAAACGTAGACGTGCGGTGCCGGCCTCTCTTTCTAACGATGCAAAAATGTCATTTCGCCTAATATGTGGAGTTAGCAGGTTAACACTTTAGGCCGACGATATTGATAAATTGAAATTTTTGATGAATTCCTTCAATTCTGTTTTTTTTAACACACAGATTAGAGTTGTCAACCTTAAAAGACTCAGTTTTTCAGCAGACATTGGTGGGGTACTTTCGGCCTAGGTTTGGGGTACTCGTCCCGTGAAACTACTATAAATTGGAAGTTATTTATTTGATATATTCAGATTGTAAGTAATCAATAATCATTTAACAGTAAGAGAACTAAAGTTATAACTGAAAATATACATAGAAGTTCTTGCAGTACCAGTTTGAGGCGGAGTTTGAAGTTTTCGAAATATCAATGTCACCTATATCTTCCACTGATGGAATAAAGAATTTTTGACTGAAACCTCTTTTCATAAACTGTATTGTAAACACTGGGGAATTTGTTTGTTCTATGTGACCTGCATAGTAATTTACTACTCCAGAGTTTGTACAAAACCTAACAAGAACATAATTGCCAATTTCAAGCTCACTTTCGGAAGCAGTTTCTTGTTCTTCAAAGTCGTCACTGCTGCTGGATTAAACATCGTCCAATGAGATATCAGAATCGCTTGATTGGCCTTGATCATTTTCGATTTTCTGCTTGTCTTTCTTTTTCTCGAATACACTTCTCTTCACAGTCGGTTTCTTCTTAACTTCTTGCTTCCTCTTTTTTTCCTATTCAATATTCTCTCTGATCAGCATTTCAGGAGTGTCCGTGTAAATTGTCGATTTTGACTTCCTTTTACCACTCCTTGGTTTAGTGCTGGCAGCTTTGGGATAAGGAACCTGTTTCTCCAGACTGAGGACAGAAATTGAAGGTTGCTCTGAGTAGTCTAAAACATCCTGAGCAATACTCTCTCGTAAATTTAGGTTCTCATCATAAGCAATAACAGTTGTTGATTCTCCTACATCCTCATGTGGGTCATTTTTTCCAAGGGTGGCTAGATCATAATTATGTGGGGTTTCTCGTGGAGCTTCATCTGGAATTGAGTGCCTATCTGTGACACTACTCGCAACAAAATCTTCATCTAAGAATATCAGCCTATTGATTGGCCATAAACCCGTTTTCTTCAATGAGTTAGTGATATTTTTTATGGAAAATGCAGTTTCGTATGCTTTATTTGCCAAATATCCTATATTTCTTATGGTTATGGCCTGACCTGGATGTGCCAACATCCAATCGTTGAATGCAGTGGCCAGATGAGCTTTAAATGGGGCATGAACTCCCACGTCTGAAGGCTGAAGTCTGTGTGGGGTAACCACGGGATTCTGTTTGAAAATGCAAAACTGATTGCACCCAACCAGGGATGCCATAGCCGACTGGCACGGGAAGCAATAGAAATCCACAAACACACGGATAATTTCAACAGAAAAGAAGAAGCTGTCAACCACAACCGGATATGGAATCCCATTTTAAGAAAATCGATAATAACTGCAGGTAGTTCTTCAGATAATAATGATGATTATTCTCCGAATCCAGATGAGGTAAACAAGGTAATCAATATTAATGACAATTCCCCTAATCCGAATGGAATAATTAGCACCGCAAACTACCTGAATCAGCATAAATACAACTTGCGAAGAAAAAATCTCCAGTCATCGGAGTGAATTTCAAGATGAATGAGCCTCTGAAGAAGCTAGCCACTCGAGCCAGCGAAACGTCAGGAAGAAATTCCAGAAAACGACGGCCTTCAAACCCGAATAAAAGGAGTGCTACCTACCTAATTTGTGGTAAGACGCTAAGCGAGTTTGTTTTTGAGCGCATTATTGTAACATATGGCGAAATCGAAAGGCATATATTCCCACTACAAATAATATACTACTTAGTTGTTCAATACAAATTTGTAAAAAACTTACCTTGTATAGTCCAAGAAAACTCAATATTTATTAGCAACGTAAATACACAATCGGCACCATCATTACTCCACACAAAGAATTTGGTTGTGTGCCGGAAGACACTCCATGACGATTTCGGCGAAAAATTCAAAAAATACTCTTTCTTTCACAATAAGACGAATCTACCCCAGTGCCGAATGTACCCCCACTTTCCCCTATGATGTTGTAATGAAATATAATGGTAGACCACTCTATATCCAACTGCATATTTCCTCATTCGCTATATTCGCATTCCACAATTCTATAAACATTGTATATTATCATTGTTCATGACAAACTTGAATAAGTATTTTATTTCATAAGAATTAAAATGATAACTCTACTTTTCAACGATGGTAGTTCTAGATTGTTCAACTGTTTCCATGAGCTTTTGCTAGCCAATGACAATCAGCCTAATGGCGTGATGATCACATGACATTGTTCACGTGAGGATGGTCATTTAAATAGACTTTGTGAACAATAATTAGTTAGTCTAGTACCAATTCTTTCATATCAACGACGATACTGTAAATTGGGTTATCCAATAAACACCCTGATTGAATTTCTGAGTATCCTTCCAGCGACCAGCTATCTGTAAACCCTGCTCCCGCTCGACCAACCAAGTAACTATACCACAGTAACACTGGATACTTGGAGGTTATTATGTGCAAAACACCCCAAATAGATGTTTATCGAGTTGCTGTAGAGCAGGGTTTCTTAACCTTTTTGCAGTCACGGACCACAATATAAATAATTCCACGGAACCCTATCAAAGAAGATCTCAATCTTAAGTAAAGAAAACAAGCCAATTTATATCGAAAAATCTCTTTTTTCAGTTGGTAGTAATAATGGCACTATTATTTTTTCTAAAGCTAATGAGAAGGCTGTTACTGTTTGGCCTCGATAAGAACGTTGAATTGTGGGGTTGTCTTCGACAAAGCAAGGCGCATGTCATCGGCGAGGTTTGAGCGATTTTCCTACTTTTTATTTTTATCGACACTTGAACCGAGAACCCGGCCTCACAAAGATACGTAGTAGCAAATCGTATCAGAACGGACATAGCTCGCTCGACAAGAAGAGGGTAAGCTTCACTCGAAGAACACCAAAACACGTCAAGACCTTTTGTATGAAATTTAGCCTCCAGAACTGCTTTAGATCTCATGTCAATTAAGTCATCTTTGATGAGATCTTCATCGTTGATGCTGTCAATCTCTATTAAAAATGGACTTCGCATCCATGTTTCTTTGACTAGTTGTTCGGAGATGAAATAACCTTCAAAAGACGTCTGTAATGTTTCCAGATGTTAAGACATTTCGTTTTGAATTTTTGATGTAATTTTTGTCATGTTCCCGTCACCTTGTGTCACTAACTCTTCTAACATCGGAAAATTTGCGAAGTTATCGGATTAGGTCCTCTTTTTCCGAAGACAGGTTAATTTCGTTCAAATGAGAAAAAATATCTGCTAAGTACGCTAGCCCTTGTCAAAAATCTTCGCTCTTGAGATATTCATGAAGTGTATTTGTTTTATCTTTCAAAAAAAGTAACACTTCTGCTCGCAACTCGAACAAGTGCTTTTAGACTTGTCCCCTTGACAGCCAACGAACTTCTGTGTAGTAAAGCAGTACTTCATGTTCTGATTCCATATCTTGACAAAGTCTTTTGAACAGGCGGTGGTTTGAGGCTCTTGCTCTGATGAAGTTGATTTTTTTCACACATATCGACATAACTTCCTTCGAATAAGTGGGCAAAGCTCGTGAAGCTAAGGCGTGTCGATGTAAAAAACAATGAGTGATTATGACATGAGGGATCTCTTTTTTGATCAAAGCTGCAAAACCAGATGTGTTACCAAGCATTGCCGGAGCTCCGTCAGTGCATATGCTACCTAGTTTAGTTCTTCGATCGATATGATGTTCGTTGAAAAATCTTTCAACTATCTCAAAGACGTCGGAAGCCTCAGTAGTCGCTAAGAGCGAGTCGCAAAAAAGAAACTCTTCTTTTATACTACGTGTGTCATGATGGACGTAACGAACAAACACCGAGAGTTGGCTGCATTGTGAAACATCGGTGCTTTCATCCAATTGCACACTGAATGGAAATGGTGAAGCATTCAGTTCTTGCTTCAAAACATTTGACGACATTTCAATTATTCTGGAATAAATAGATAGTCGGTGACCGATCCCAGTTGGCAAGCGATAGTAAATGAACAATCAGAAACAAACATAAAACAACTGCGCTGCTAAGAAACCCTTCCCAGTTTGATCTTTGTTCAATTAACTCATGTTTTCTGACTGTTTTTTAACTGACCTACTGCGGACCCCTGGTACATAAGCTACGGACCCGCTAGGGGTCCATGGACCCCACTTTAAGAAACCCTGCTGTAGAGTCACGGTCTTGATTCCAACTGACTGGGCTAAATTGACTTGAGTTGTAGCTTCATCCGTTTCCCCGCGCGAGGGCTTCTAGCTGACTTGATGTAAACCTCGGAGGCGAAGTGGAGGCAAGTGTTTTAAAGAGTGTTTTTGCATTCCTCCTAGAAAACGTTTACCCAACGTTTCGAGTGACCTTCACCTCAATTCCGAGCGTCCCTGGAAGCGACGACCGGCCCTGGGATAGTAAATGACATGACATCCCCTTTATCTCAAAGTAACTGTAGCTATAGAGTCCTTCGAAAGTTGAGATACTTTTAAATGATTGTTTTCTTCAGAACAATGTTTTTATTCCTCTTAAGGTTGATTCTTGCAAAAATCGTAACTCGGAAGTCTGAATTCGCATGTCGTAAGAAAAAGTCGGAAGAAATTGAGACAATTACTTTCGATGAGACCGTTCATGCAGGTAAGTCGGAGCTCGCAAGCAAATCGATTTTTTGAACGATGCCGTTATCCGATTGACACATAAAAATCGACCAATTTATTTATCGATTTATTGATTTATTTATTTTATTTAGTTTATGAGTTTTATCCAATTATTACTGCATCCTTGTTATCACTTTTTTCCTCTACTGTTTTCTTGACAATCAGCAGCTCTAATATGAAACAAGTCCCTTTAATTCACTTTCATTTGTTTGTATGTTACAACGAATAAAAAAAATTACGAAACTGGAGTAGAGGTGCAACAGGGATTTGAGAGCAGCTTCTAGGGGTGTCCCCGGGGTGTGTCTGATGTTGGGAAAAATTTGTACATCAGAGAAGCTTGGTAATGTTGCTGTGGGGTCTGTTGGTGGGAAACAAATATTGCGTCTATAGGCGTTACCTATCGGCCTTAGGTTTTATGCTTGACGGAACACTCGATAAATCAAAATGACTTGAGATCTATGAGTATAGGGAACTTCAAATTAGTAAGCTTTTATCCTAGGAGTGACACGAGGCATGGATGTTTCTGCATTTTCTTACACCAGGATCTATTAGATTTTGGCGTAAGATAATTACCTAATATAAATTCCCTATCCGAAGATGAAATGAGGGAATTATCTACTCGTTACATAAAGAAAACAAACTTCATCTTGTTAGTTAATAGGTCAACTGCACAGAGATATGATAACTTGTTCCTTAGTTACTTGCATTCAATTGACATTTCAACGACAGTGGATGTTTTAGCTGTATAAGCAACGGTGATTGGTTGATGGGCATGTATTTCGGCAATGAGTTCGTGATACAGATATCGGGTTCGGGGCGCCTTTACTGGGTATCGATTTTGGAATACGGAGGAAAGTTGAACAACGGGTCTAGATTTTTCAGTTTAGCGCTGTACCCACTGAGCAGTTTAGGCTATGTGAATGGAACAAGTGCCAAACATTTTCTTGAATTTCCATAAGTCATTTTTGATAGTGGATTATAGAAAATGTTATCATTCTCTTAGTTGAGAATATAGAGGAAAATATTCCTGAATCAATCCAAATAGTTAGAAAGTTTTATTCAAATCTTGCATTATATATATTTCATCGATATGTTTGCTATAAAATCAGTACAATCGATCGGAATGATTTGGCAATGTGTCTCTGAAAACGAATTCGGTCGGTCACACATATGAGTTGTGGATATGATATTTCTCACTAAAGCTCACCTTCTTCATGTCGCACTTCGACTTCAACAGATATTTGACCAAGAATTTGTATTATCCACACCATTGTAATAGGGAATAAACCCCGAAATCGTTTCTATAACAGACTGGAGGGAAAGCTTGTCTGGTTTTGGTGCAGGCAATCTGGCAAGTCACAGGAGGTGCGGTCTTCAAAAACAAGTCTCAACTTGTGAGAATTGGAATGAACAGGTCACGTTTCGTTTCTATTCCCGCTCGCATTCTTATAAGTAATACACACTTTATTCACTTTATCTGGAGGACTGATGAATAGAATATTCAATTGCGGGCAAAATGATATAATTTGATTCAAACAACTGGGGATCTGATCACCTCACACAAAAAAGAAAACATCTTCGACTCATAAACATATTTGAAAGTAGGTACAGGTGATATTCTGCGTTCTTCACTACTTTTAGTGGAAATCGCCATTGACATTGACACAGGAGCATCAACAAATCCATTTGTTTTGAATTCCAATCGCATACATTCATGTTGGTGGATCTCACTGTTCAAAGTAAATATATGATATCCATCAAATCGATATTATCAAAGTAGGTGGCATCTTTGTGTATGTTGTCCACATCATCTGTTTGGAATACTGTGATGATATATTGAGGAATCTCCAGAGCAGAATAAGTTTTGACAACCCGAATATATGTTGTAGATCCTGCTGTCAGCGTAGGAAATTTATGTAACTTCTCATTATCAAACTAACATCATGGAAATATAAAATTTTTTGGATTGCGGGGGATTCAATCAAATTTAGCATTATTTGGAAAAATATGTTTTATCTTTAATTCGCTTGTCTGTATGTTACGACGAAGAAACAAAATTACGAAACTGGAGTAGAGGTGCAAAAGGAATTTGAGAGCAGCTTCTAGGGGTGTCCCCGGGGTGTGTCTGATGTTGGGAAGGATTTGTACATCAGAGAAGCTTGGTAATGTTGCAGGCTTGCAATGAGCGTTGTCTGTGGGGTCTGTTGGTGAGAAACAAATATTGCGTCTATAGGCGTTACCTATCGGCCTTAGGTTCTAAGCTTGACGGAATACTCAATTAATCGAAGTGACTTGAGATCTATGAGTAAAGGGAACTTTGAATTAGTAAGCTTTTATTCTTAGAGTGACACGAGGGGTAGTGGTTCATGCATTTTCTTACACCAGGATCTATTAGGTTTTGGCGTAAGATAATAACCTGATATAAATTCCCTATCTGAACATGAAATGTGGGAATTATCTACTCGTTACATGAAAAACTAAACTTCATCTTGTCAGTTAATTTATAGGTCAACATTCGCTTGTCTGTATGTTACGACGAATAAACAAAATTACGAAACTGGAGTAGAGGTGCAACAGGGATTTGAGAGCAGCTTCTAGGGGTGTCCCCGGGGTGTATCTGATGTTGGGAAAGATTTGTACGTCAGAGAAGCTTGGTATTGTTGCAGGCTTGCAATGAGCGTTGTCTGTGGGGTCTGTTGGTGAGAAACAAATATTGCGTCTATAGGCGTTACCTATCGGCCTTAGGTTTTATGCTTGACGGAACACTCAATGAATCAAAGTGACTTGAGATCTATGAGTAAAGGGAACTTTAAATTAGTAAGCTTTTATTCTAGGAGTGACACGAGGGGTAGTGGTTCATGCATTTTCTTACACCAGGATCTATTAGGTTTTGGCGTAAGATAATGACCTGATATAAATTCCCTATCTGAACATGAAATGTGGGAATTATCTACTCGTTACATAAAAAAAAACTAAAATTCATCTTGTCAGTTAGTTCATAGGTCAACTGAAAGTAGAGATATTGTTCTATTTCTGAACAAAATCTACGCTGCCTTGAAATGTATTGAATCTTTAGCTGTAAATACATCAATCGTGGTAGTAGGTGATTTTGACGTGCATTTTAGTGATTCTTCAAATCGAATGGCAAATCAAATTTTGAAGTTGTTTCTGATATTTGACCTCAGACCAACCACATACAGCTGTACCCATCAACTACGGAAACTGAGAGAATATATTTGTTAGCTGTGACTGTAATGTATTGAATGACTGGTGGGGAGCAACTGGTCCTAAGGGGCAAATCATTGAGCTTATTGGTTTTTTCAAAAGCAACAATCCAACTACGTTTTCCAAGAAGATACAATATAACAAACAACATGTAAATAATTTTAATACCTACCTTTCAAGTGAGGGTTTGTTCCATGTTTTCGAATAAACCTTGGCCGAAAATGAGTATAGGAAATTCTTATTATAACAAACATTTTGAAATCTCTGATTTGCATAGGAGTGGGACAGATTGTTTCTTGAATCAAGTACAGAGATATGATGACTTGTTCCCTAGTTTCTTGCTTTTGATTGACATTTTAATTGCAGTGCATGTTTCAGCTGTATAAACACAGTTGTAGACTTAGTTATGTTTGTGTAAATGACGTATACACTACATCTGTACTTTTGGAAGACTTAACTGAATTGACGTCTTGGATAGAAAAAACATGTCGGATACTGCACGAACTCTGTTGTGGGCTCTGGCGCGTGGGGTGGCTGACCTGCGATTGGTGTTGGTTGGTAGAAGGAAGCAACGGTGATTGGTTGAGGGGCATGTATTTCGGCCATAACTTCGGGGTACATATATTGGGTTCGTGGCGCAATCATCTGGTATCGATTTCGGAATACGAAGGAAACCTGAAGTTGTTGAATCAAGGGTCTAGATTTCTCAGTTTAGCGCTGTAACCACCGAGCATTTTAGGCTATGTAAATGAAACAAGTATCAAACATTTTCTTAAAATTCCATAAGTCATTTATGATAGTGTATTATAGAAAATTTAATTATTCTCTGATTGAGAATGTAGAGTGAAGTGTTCTTAAATCAATCCAAATAGTTGGAGAGTTTATTCGAATCTTGCGGTATATATATTTCATCGATGTGTATGCTATGAAATCGGTCCAATCGATCGGAATGATTCGGCAATGTGACTCTGAAAACGCATTCGGTCAATTGAAAATGACTCCCAAAATTTGCTTCGTCATTGTCCGTAGGCAATTTGCCACACGTATAAGTTGTGGATATGATTATTTTCCTCACTGAGGCTCACCTTCTTCATGTCGCACGTCGACTTCAACAGATATTCGACCAATGATTTGAGCACCCCGAAATTGTTTCTATAACAGACTCGAGGGAAAGCTGTTCTGGTTTTGGTGCAGGCTGATGCTCGATTGTCCTTCAATTTGGCAAGTCACAGAAAGTGCGGTCTTCAAAAACAAGTCTCAACTTGTGAGAATTGGAATGAACAGGTATCTCGGCACTCAGTGTATGCGAATGATCTCCATCACAGCTTGAACCATTGGCATCCAATTCGAAGGTCACGTTTCGTTTCTATTCTCGCTCGTATTCTTATAGGTAGTACACACTTCATTCACTTTATCTGGAGGATTGATGTATAGAATATTCAATTGCAGGCAAGATGATATAATTTGTTCTAAATAACGGGATCTAATCACCTCACACAAACAAAAAACCTTTTCGACTCACGAACATATTCAAAAATAGGTACAGGTGATAGTCTTCGTGAAGGTTTTGTATTGAATTCAAATCGATTCGAGTTGATATTCTATGTATTGTGGAACTTCACGAAAATATTTTTTTAAAAATTTCCTTATTCCAGCTGCTAAACCTAAAGGTTTACAGGTTTTGAAGGTATTACACGAGGTGTATGTGAAAGTGATCTAAAATCTGCTTTTATATTTGAATAATGCTGTTTGGGTGAATCTGAGAGTGCCGAATGAGTTATACTATGTTTCAAGGCCCACAATCTAATATCATCCAACAAAGAATCAGATTCCTCCATTTCTTCTGATGATGTAGATTCAGGTGGAATATGTTCCTCATTACATCGTTGCTTGTTACGATCCAAGACATTTCCAGGACAATTCAGTTCTGAGACATTCAGGAAACAATTCATATCTGAGACATTCGCAGGACAATTAATTTCTGAGACAATTAAGGGGCAATTCATTTCCTTGTCTGCTACATCATGTTTATCTTCTGAAATTGGTTTTGGAAAACTTGAGGGACTTTCAGATACAGAAGCTGGAGAACATTCAGCAAATAATGGATCATTCCGTTTATAGGGCATATAGCGTTTCTGAATTTGCGCCTTCTCTGAGTGTTTCAGTCTTCTTCTCTGTCGACTGGACATCTCTCTCTTACGACATGTTCTTTCTTCCATTATCTTGTTGAAATAAATAATTAGTGTGGTACTGATACTTGTATTAACAACGTTTATTATATATAAAATGTAGATTATATACATTCAACCAGGTCAACGCTTTGATACAAAAATCAGACTTCATGAAACCTCATTCATCAATTCTCAACTATTGAAATAATCTTTTGAGGTTTTCGTTAATTGAGATCACGAATGATCCATGAACACATAGAGTGGTACTATATTTTATTGGATATTCCAGTTGATCAAAAATTGTGCTATTGCATTGCCTGCATTCCGTTTTTTCGTGAGGAAAACAATTATAATTTTTGGTAGTGAACGATAGGTTTGAAAAAATGAGGGAATGTAATAATTTGAGACTTGATTTATGTTCCTCATCAGTCAATAGAATTTTAAGTAAAACCACTAAAATTGAAGGTTGTTTCATAAGGTGTGTTTAAAAAGTTTCACGGTCACAAAACCCCCGTGGAACATAACCAAGATGAAACATTAACCTACATTCTAATAATAAGTAAACGTCTCACCTTTTAATTCTGCGATCTGCTGATGTAAAAACTAATTGCACAGCCAGTTTCATTCACACACACAAAGCAAATTATAAAATGTTATAATCATAAAATTGTAGATGATAATATCACTATCACGATGAAATTCCCAGCAAGCGGCAAACCCAATATATGTCAACTGTCGATCCGCAAAAAACAAAGGATGTTTTCTTTTCATGTCATGTTCCGATATTGCTGGTATTACTGGCCGCAGTAAACATTTCCGGAACGCTCTTTGCAGTGATAGTAATTTACTGCTGATGATATCGGAACGGATCGCCATCGGACATCCGTCAAAAGAACTGTCAGAGGTGACAGGTGTGACGTACCTTATCTTATTTCAAAATGAATTGAATATTGGAAGGATTTTCAAGCAATAGTGATACGGAAATAGAAAATTCAGAGAGTTCAAGCTCTGATGATGAGTCTTTAGAGAATATAATGACTGAATTTATACTCCTCGACAAAATTTGAGGTCCCATAGAAAAAATACCAAGAATAGGTTTTTACACCCCTGATTTTCAAACAACATTTCCGGTAAGTGAGTGAGGCTTGCAATCTCGAAAAATGGGGTCCTCGCAAATTTTATTGATCTGCTGGATTCATTTGAATTCCATCAACTTCTATGCAAATATCTTCCAATACAACTCGAAACATCTTTGATAATTTTGCAATTGCAATGATCTGACAACAAATTTAATCTGTTATCCGTTGACGTTTATTCGAACACAATCTAACCTAACTCAATTTGGGAAATACTGGGACTACAGGACCACTTCTGCAGCAGTAGCACCAGTAACTTTTTAGTCTCTAACAGGGTACCTCGAAAATTGGCGCGAAATAATTGCCAGTGAATGTCAGTAAAATCAAAACGACTGAATTAACTGGACAGTTCTGTTCAGGAATATCGGAACATGACATCAGTGTGCTACCAGTGCTACCACACTTATTTGTTGCAAAATGACAGTTGTCAAATTGCAACAATAGTGAAGCTGGAACTTGGACCTCCGTACAAAACGAGAACATAGATTTCAAAAACATATTAAACTGCCAACTATACCAAAGCGCAAAATTTAAAATGGGCTTGATATATTGGGCTGCAATTCTTGAGTGTTGCGGATTTGTTTTCATACGAATGGAGTGACGTAGAAATATATTGTCGGGAAGTTAGCTCAGATGGTCTTTGAGATAACCAGGATAAAATCAGTTGGTAAAAACACAAATATAAACTTTATTGATTACACATTCACTCAAATCGACAATAATTCAATAAAACCTATACTAACGAAATAAAAACCCAACCACACTGAAATTACTTGCCCTATTGGGCAGAATCGTATTACTGACTACATCTGAGAATTTCTCAAACAATCAAGAGGCTGTTTTCAATTCCCCGATCAAAGGTTTATTTGTCAATCCCCAAATCACATTCGATTTGCTGAGTGTGATGTTTGCCAAAACATTCAGACGTGCATCAAACCATTGTCAACGAATGCGTATATGTAAGTCAATGTCGTAAACTGATTCCGAAAAGATTTTTCATCAAGGCCTTCTATACGACAATATGAACTAGATGTGTTGAACTGCGACACAACACAATGTCGTATACGGATTTATTCCAAGAATAGCAGCCCTGGAGAACGATCTCACTCTAATATAAATAATTCATCTCGATATTCTCAATGATACCATATATTATATTCCAAAAACAGCTTGCTTGCATTCTGGGAGAATTCTGTTATAAATTTAATTCTTGCCTAGGCAGATACCAATTGTTGGAAATCGAAAGGAACTCTCTCACGAATACCTGAAAACTGACCAGTTGAGTAATAATCAGAATGTTGATAACATTACCATCCGGGCAAGTCCTATGGTTTTACTAACGTGTACTTTATTTGAATGTTTATCGAGAAACTTGGCATATACCTCCCAGGTAAGTAACAAACAGAATTCCCATTGAGACTTTACTGAGCATTAGAAATTACAACAAGAAATCCTATGACAGTCGTTGGTAAGCCCCAAAAAGAATCAACAATAAGTATATAAATGGTTCGTCCTAGCGACTTCTGCGACTTCGCTGGTTTACTGGGGTACAAACAAAATTACGAAACTTGAGTAGAGGTGCAAGCGAGAGCAGCTTCTAGTGGTGTCCCCGGGGGTGTGTCTGATGTTGGGAAAAATTTGTATATCAGAGAAGCTTGGTAATGTTGCAGGCTTGCAATGAGCATTGTCTGTGGGGTCTGTTGGTGATAACCAAATATGATGTCTATAGGCGTTACCTATCGGCCTTAAGTTTTATGTATGACGGAACACTCGATGAATCAAAGTGACTTGAGATTGGTAAGTATTGGGAACTTGAAGGTAGTAAGCTTTTATTCTAGGAGTGATACGAGGGGTAGAGGTTCCTGCACTTTTTACACCAGGATCTATTAGATTTTGGCGTAAGATAATGACCTTATATATATATATATATATATATATATATATATATATATATATATATTGTTGTTCTAAAATTGCTCGTTCCGTTAACCAGCTGACAAACGTCAACCCTCAGAAGTCGAATCTTGTGCGAGCTATGGATTAACGAGGCCTTACCTTTTAACGTGCGAGCGATTACCCAGCACGGTGGCCCGGCTAGGATTCGAACCCCGGCCTTCCGCTGGATAGGCAGATATGCTAACCACTACACTACCGAGACCATATATATATTAAAACGAACATTTTAAGATCTCTGATTAGCATAGGGGTGGGGCAGATTGTTTCTTAAATCAAGCATAGAGATATGATAACTTGTTCCTTAGTTTCTTGCTTCTGATTGACTTTTAACTGAAGTGCATGTTTTAGCTGTATAAACACAGTTGTAGACTCAGTTATGTTTGTGTAAATGACGTATTCGGTACATCTGAACTTTTGGAAGAATAAACTGAGTTGACGTCTTGAATGGAAGAAACATGTCGGACACTGCACGGACTCTGTTGTGGGCTCTGGCGCGTGGGGTGGCTGACCTGCGATTGGTGTTGGTAGATTGAAGCAACGGTGATTGGTTGAGGGGTATGTATTTCGGCAATGAGTTCGGGGTACAGATATCGGGTTCGGGGCACAATTATCGTGTATCGATTTCGGAATACGGAGGACACCTTAACTCGAACTAAGGGTCTATTAATTTTTCAGTTTAGCGCTGTAACCATCGAGCATTTCAAGCTATGTTATTGAAACAAGTGCCTAACATTTTCAAATTTCAATAAGTCATTTATGATGGTATAGTTATAGAAAATGTAGTTATTCTTTTGATTGAAATTGGAGAGTGAAATTTTCTTCAATTAATCCAAATATCTCGAACGTAAATGCAAATATTGCATTTCTTTGATGCGTTTGCTATAAAATTGGTCCAAACAATCAGAATAATTCGGCAATGCGTCTCTGAAAACGCATTCGGCAATTGAAAAATACTCCCAAAATTTGCTTCGTCAATGTCTGTAGGCAAATTGCCACACATATGATTATATTCCTCACTGAAGCTCAACTTCTTCATGTCGCACTTCGACTTCAATAGACCAAGAATTTGAACATTTGTATTATCGACACCCTTGTTATGGAGTAATCGTTTTTATAACAGACTCGAAGTGAAGCTTGTCTGGTGCAGGCTGTTGCTTGATTTTCCCAAAATTTCATCAGTAGTACTCATAGTGTTCCGGAAAATAACTGAGGAACTGAACCAATCAAGACAACTATTGCGAAAATATCCAAACAAATCATATGAACAATGGTATGGGTATGAACGCATTTCATTGGTTGGGAGGGCATTAACGAAGTCCTCTATGGGTCATTCATACACCACATTTGTTCAATATGATGAAAACGTGGTTTCGATAAAAAAATTATCATCTATTGGGGAATTCTCATTCAGGTACTCGAAGGAAAATTTGGTTATGAGATAATGGTTTTCCTGTTCAGATATTATTTCCCGTGATAATCCAGTTTGGTCAGAGCGGATATGCTTCCTGTATGCTACCTGACAGAGATTATGGTTTTTCTGCTCAGATATTATTTCAGCGGAAATTCAAATCCTCAGGATATCGGTTATGTGGTTATCCAAGGAAATGAGGAATTTCCAAAGCCGTTGTTGTGCCTATATAAGGATAGTACCACCATATAAAAAAAAATTGATCTGAGTCTTCATAGTGTTTAGAGCTGAACAGAACTCCTCTATCGTCAAGAAGAAACATAGGTGTTTGTGAGTGTGTGTGATTGAAGATATACGTAAGTGATTTTTTTATACTACTTTTTGGTGTTTTCGAAGTGCCAGTTTTCGTTGTGGCTTTGCGATAACAATTTTTAAAAAGATGAAAAAACTTTGAAATTGGAAAATGACAATTTACTTTATTCGGTATAACACAAAGAACAAGTAAAGAGAGAAGAGAGGCGTCATACGAACAGTTTTATATTAACTCTTATCAAAATTAGGCTGACACAGCATCCGCTTCCTGAGGGGCGTATATGGCGCGTGTAGTTAGAGGGCGTTCAGGTCATCGGTGTCCCATAACTCCTCCATCCTTAGGGCTAAATTTCCGTATTGATTACAGAATTTCTGAGGGCGACCTTGTGTTCTTCTTTTGTTACGGCATCCAGTATGGCTCGACATCTATTTGTGTAGAAACGGGAGACTCCATATGTCATACTTTTCATAGCTATCCTCTATGAAAAGTATGACATATGAAATAATTGTTCAAATATCAATAGACTTCGAACTAATTGGTACACCCAGGATTTTCTTGCTTTCTTCTTTCTTGATTTCCAACGTTTCTTGGATGTGCTTCATTTCATCTAGGTTGAGAGCTTCCAGTTTAATTGGATCGATTTTTTGAAATTCAAATTTGAATGATTATTTTCAAAGTCTAGTTTTGGAAAATTGAATGGTTTGAATTCAATTGTTTGGATTTTGAAAACTTCTCATGACTGTATTTTCTATTTTTATTTCACATTGAGATGCGAGTTCTTAAACAAAAGTATATTGGAGAGGGATTGGCTCTCGATTATTCTTACAAATTTGCTCTGCGACTTTTTGGCTTGGGGTGATAATAATCCATTTGTTTTGTTCTGAATTTTCGTTCGATTTATTTCAACAGGGACTAAATGGCAATTTGTCAATTTTTTTTAGATTATTTTAGCATTTGAATTTCGCAAGGGGCATCTTTTGTGATAACTTCTGGATTGTTGGGTTGACGCAAAAATTCTTCGTTCACAATTTCATGGCAATTCATGTCGAAAAGTACATAGTTTTGTTCGTTCAGGATAAGGTATTTGGATTTCGGAATGATTATTTGAAATGAATTGTTTTTAGGAGTTGGTAAGGAATATAAATGATAGTAATTATAATTCTCGGTTTCAACTATTGGTATATCAATTATGAAGATTACCTTATTCTGTTTTGAGTATGCACTAATTTCTATTATTTTTTCGAATAATAATATATTTTCTACTTTTGCTTCGAATGGTAGTTTTCCTATAGTTAAATATTAATTTTTTCAACTTCGTCTGATATCACACTTGGTTCAGCCATGGAATTATGGAAAATATTAAGTTTTGAGAAAGTTATGGCAATTTTAATTTTTTCTAGAATATCATATATTGCATGAAATGCAGTTGTTAGTTGTGAAATCGTTGATTGTATTATTATGAATTGTTCGGTTTCAAGATCTTTTACTTCTTGAGTATGTATGAGGTTTTCAATAATTTCTAGACGTAATTTCAAGAGTTGATTGTGTATAAGAGACACAAACATAACATTTCAATACTTTAGATCCCCGTCCTAGCTTATCTTTTAACTCTTTCAGGGGCAGCCGCATGCCAACATAAATGACCCAATGTGGGCAAAAAGTATTTCGAAAAAAAAAAATAGATTTATTTCTTGATATTGATTCAGATAAAACTATAAAATGAAATTTTGATGCATATTTTGAAAAAAAATTGTCATATTTTTGACAAAACAAGGTGGTTCATTCAATGAACCACTGCACGGATTATAAAGAATGATATGACTGGAAAAAATTTTTTTCCTTCCCCATGCAAAGAGGCACAGAACATGTCGAACATGGGCTGATGTCTAGCTTCAGAAAGTCTTGTGTCTGCAGGTACATATGGTTTGTGTTTTTTAATAGCGATAGGAATAAGCGGTGTAACCGAACGAACCCCTGCCTCATCTGTACGGTTAAAATACGGCCACGTTGATCGTCACGGTTTTCCCACGTTGTGTCTGTTTTGGTTTTGGTGAGGTTCGTTTGGGATACAAAGTTCTGCCAGTTGTAGGGAAATGAAATACAAAAAAGGTTACCACATTATCTATTGACCGTTCGAAATACATAACCAATCCATGATGAGTTTGAAACTTCTGATATCACATTTAGAGTGATCTCTCCTTTGAAGAAGAAGTTCATCTGATTCGGAAAAGTAAATACCTAACTTAGGAAAATATCCTGTATAGTCAAAATTGAATACGAACAATCTCCAGAATGTGAAAGGCTGAATAGTTATCAAAGTTCAGTGAGAGATGTTTTTTCACCAATTGTGTTAATGGGCATCTGGTACACCTATACCCCCACAACCATGGAGTTGACCAGGTTTTCTCTACGTGAGATTCATCTTTTTGGGTGCACGCCATCTGGAAACCAACCCGATACCATCCTCCCCATCTTTTTGACTTAATATCTGTGCACAGCAAAATGTTGGTAGTTTTATTTCATACCCTTTTTGATTTCCTATAGTGAGGGAGGATCCATATCTAGTGTATGAGTAACATTTCAGTAAATATAAACGTACTCAGTTCAACCATTTCACAATTTAGCGGCAGGTGAGTAAAACAATCCGGATGTTATTTCAACCCTTACAATTTGGAGACGTTATCATAACGCGGTTCTCCATACTCAGTGATTGGATATTTTTCCATTTACAATCTCTAACTTTGAATGACTAGGTTTGAAATTCTGGAAGAAGTTGATGTGAGACTTCAGGATACTCAGTTCCAAAATCTTACGGACCTGTGCTTCCTTGTTCTTGTTCCAGATCTAATGGCGTCGCGACCGATCTTGTCGGGTACTCCATTTTCTTATTATAGAGCTTGGTACCTATAGAAAAGAACCATATTAATATATATGTGTAATCACTAATTTCAGTGACCGTTCATGCACAGAAATGACACTACCCAACGAACAAGTAATCATCTATTTTTGAAGCAATACAAATTCCTACTAACAGTGCGTAAGTGTATTCCACTAATACTGTCTCAACGGCGTAGTTCCGGAGATCATATTAGCATAGTGTGTGTGTGAGAGTGAGTTACACGAATGCTGTCTCGACGGCGTAGTTCCGGAGATCATATTAGCATAGTGTGTGTGTGAGTGAGATACACTAAAACTGTCTCAACGGCGTAGTTCCGGAGATCATATTAGCATAGTTTGTGTGAGTGAGTTCCACTAATACTGTCTCAACCGCGTAGTTCCGGAGATCATATTAGCATAGTGTGTGTGTGAGTGAGTTACACTAATACTGTCTCAACGGCGTAGTTCCGGAGATCATATCAGCATAGTGTGTGTGTGAGTGAGTTACACTAATACTGTCTCAACGGCGTAGTTCCGGAGATCATATTAGCATAGTGTGTGTGTGAGTTCCACTAATACTGTCTCAACGGCGTAGTTCCGGAGATCATATTAGCATTGTGTGTGTGTGAGTGAGTTACACTAATACTGTCTCAACGGCGTAGTTCCGGAGATCATATTAGCATAGCGTGTAAGCTGGAAAGAATCATTAATTAGTTTATGAAATTCAAACTCATAATACCAAATCAATCTGGAAGAAAACATGTTAACATTAGATACCTTTAATATAAATCAAAAGAATCATGTACCACCGAGGTTGTCGTCATAAACGAAACGCATCGAAAACTTTACTATTCCATGGGAGTTATGTTTCGTTCATGTGATTACGTCAGATGTCGAATTGCAAATTCCATTAGAATTTGCAATAATTTCTTGTTCACAATAAAATCATATTTACCGAGGAAGAATTCAGGTCCAAAGTGATTGTTGTTCCCTGATAGAAGGTCCAAGACGAACTGACTTACCCGCAGGTCCCTCTAAGCTTTCTCTCAGAGCGTTCGACTTTTGTATGCCCGTTAGGTTCATACGGTCGAAGTATCGCTCCATTTCCTCTAAATATTTTGACGGGTGTTTGCTTCTACTCCCTCCGAATTTCGGTATTGTTGGTGCCTGAGCAACCATCAGAGTCCCATTCCCATTAGTTAAACTAGAGTGACTCCTTAGTTGTTCGGATGTCCCTGATAGTGGTGCCTCCTTTTCCAACAATACGTGGCTGAACATTTTCTGATTCCCCTCCTGAATCAACAACAATGCGCTGGCAATTTCCTCCATTCTTTTCCTATTTTCTCGCATTTCTTCCTGTAATCCATTTGTATTTCCCCTTAAACTTCCTAACGGATCTTCTTCAGTTAAGGTTGAATTTGGTTTGCCTTATTATAAACCATGGAACTACAGTCCAGTAGTCTCATGATACTTTTATTTTCTATCAGTACGGTCACAATCACAAAACTTAGCTCAAAGGATGGGTATATTTCGTATTGTAGATTAATCAAAAGTATGGAATCTGAAACAAAATGATTATTAGATATCTGTAGACTCCTTATTGTTGATTTCCTTACCGTTATACGCATTGAAAACCATTTTCTCCCAAGTAGACATCGGTTCATTATCATTACAAGTTCAGTATGAAGGTCCTCCAGTGAGTATTTTCAGAAACCGCGACAAGACTAATCAATCTGAGGTTCCCAAGTCAGCCTTGTGCATTTCCCCAATCGTCGCATCTTTTACGAGAATGATATCTGTAAATCGAAAGTGAAGTATAAACAATAACATAACCTAAAATAATGATTTTTAAATTAAATGATAACATTCACTTTATGTGTATAAACAAAATAGAGCAAAGGAAAAAAATACCTGGAATAGTGTAGGAAACTGGAAGAAAATAGAATATATTTTGGGAAACAAAGTTGAATAATTTGACTTTTTAAATGTCATTGGTAAATTATTGAAGGCTGTCTGAATTGTCATCAATTGACATTAAAAGCACGAAAATCACCAAAACTGGAAAAATGCATGTCTGGAATTAAAAAAAAAGGTTCTCTGTTTTTTTGTCTCTTCTGAATTTCTGAAGTGAGTACTTGCTATAGAGAGCTCTTGCTGTATGCAGATTGAAAAAAGTTAAGATTTTCGGTGACTGTTTGAATAATTTTGATTGTACTCAAGGAGATTAATCAAATAACAACGTTTTGTTGGATAAAGAAACACATCTGAAATTCTTACATTGTATGAAGGACTGCCTTCATCAAACAAACAAAAATCCTCAGGGCCACATGCCAACCAAGGTAGGTCACTATTTTCACTTACCTTTGAGACTCCATGTTCATACATTGACTGAACAGGTTATAAAAGAACCCAGGTGACATTATGCTATTGGTTTAGGCCTTTTTATCGTTATCATTCCTGCTTTTCTTCTTGTTGACATCCGCTCATACCCAGATTCAAAGAATTCAGCTCAGCTTGTAGTTTGATTCACCATTAGTTGCATGCTGCCTGTTACATTCCTGGCATGAATTAGTTATGCTTGCTTAGAACCACGTTATATTCAAAGGAACCACATCATTCGAAGGAACCTTGTTGTTCGAAGGATACCTCCTTACTCGAAAGGGATTCTGATTGTAAGATTGGGCAACTCCATTACATAGTTGACAAACTACCAAAGAAAAAGGTATGAAATAATCTAGTAAGTGCATGGCCTCGTTGACAGCTCTTCTGGATGAACGCAGTGGTACGTTACCATCCTTATGATCGATATTGTTGACCTGAAATACAATACATATTTAGAATTTAATTCTGCTCGACAAAACGCCTATTCTAGTAGTTGTGTATGTTGGAAGGTTCATAGCTTACCTGAATAGCTGATGTTTTCAATATTTATATGTTAATATTCCCTTCATGGTACTGTGAACTCATTGTGTGCATACTATGGGTAGTTACTGAGAAAGGTACACATAGCGCTTCGTCTGGTAAGACTAGTTGATATTTGATCTCAACATAGCATTGCATATTACGATAAATTTTCATTATTGTATATTGTATATGATTATATCATTGTTTATATCATTCCGTAAAACCGCAAAATTCTCTCGTAGTTTGACATTGTCAACTTGACTTCATCTTCTGTAATTATGTTGGCCTCTGCACTCAGGGACACCTACCATTGATTAAATCATTTTCAAAAAAAGAGGATCTTCTTCTCAACCACCACCACCACCAAATTAGAAACCTACCCCATCTCCACTGGAGAAAAGCTAACCGAGGTACAAAGTGAATGAATTGTGATTTTCTGATTTGATTTAGAGGGATTTCATCGAATCTGAATCTACTAATATTACCATTTCAATTCTGAGGAGGTCGTTCCTTGAAAACTTTTCAAAGATCAGAAAAACATAGTAACAAAATGCGCCCAACTTCATTTTTATTATCTCCTATACAGGGTGGTGAGAAGTTATATGGTTGTGAGATTTTTTTTAACTCTTCGAGGTTTCTTTTAAAATATAACATTCTCAGCGTTGAATTTTGCTTTTTATCGGAGCTTTATCAAATGCAGGTTGACTAGAACTTACAGGGAGATTCAGGAATTTTTTTTTAGTTTTCAGTTTTTTATTATCACTTATAGCAGATTTTTCGCGTTCTGTTAGTGATATAATATAGGCGAGTATCGATCGGCTACTAGTTTTTTATGATCATACAGGGTGATCACTGTTAAGTTTATAATTTTTTTTAATACATTTGGGTTATACACGGGATTACTACTTTCCCAGTAGCAATATAAAGATCCTCATCGAAGTATTTTCAAGGTTGGGGTGAATCAAAAAATCGTTGTTTTCATTTCTATTATACACGGTGTACTTACTGGTTGTGCTTGCTATTGGTTTTGATTAATGATGGAGGTTAACAGACTCCTTGGCGAAGAAATCACATACGAAATGAAAATTTGGGGATTGCCCATAACTGGTAAGGTGAATGAAAAACGATCATTTTTACGGGAAATCTTAGCGTTGGAAATATCGGGAAAATCAAATCCGCCTGAATTTTGTAATTTACCACCACTTCTGGAACTTGATAAATGCGAAGGCAAATTAACTGAACTAGCAGCGAATATAAACGAGTTTGATTATGACAATCGAAATAATGAATTCGAAAGAATATATTCTAGACTTTTGCATTTGAATATGCGTCTGAATAGAATTCGATGCGATTCCTTTATGGAGATTCGGCGAACTAGACTGATGAATATGTGTAAGCAACAATTAGCCGATGTTTATTTAGCTGCTGAAGGTATTCTCAGGAATTCTGTTCGGTCAAGTTCACAACCTAACAATTCTTTGTTAGATGAGGAAGTTCCACTCTCGGGTGATGGTGTACTTCTCGTGCCAGAAAGACAGGCTGACAATGTTGGATCACGTTCCCAGGCAGTGGAGGAAAGGGATCATTTGCTATCTCACTCTAGCCGTATTTAGGATCTAGGAGGGGGGGAAGTTGTCGAACAACCTGGAATTAGCAATTCTAATGCTAGACAACTACCACAATATTTCGAAAATGATGAGGTTTCACGAAGAAACTTTCAAGAAAGTTCACGGTCCGAAAATAATCATATGCTTCAGGATATGAATGTTCGCGATTGTCATCCAGGTCGGTTGTCTTGCCGATTAGAGCAGTCGACTAATGTACGTCATTCTTGTAATACATTCACAGAAGGTGACGGTCGAATTGATCTCAATAGAGAATTTGAACCTGAACCATTGAGAAGACAAGATGCCTTCTCAATCATGCAATCACCTTCATGTAGTTACAATCCGGATCGTAGAAACCTCGTTAGTGAAGATCAATTTTTATCAGAAAACCGATTCATAAAGAATACCTCAATTCCGCGACACTTTACAGATAACGATTCTGGTATTCCAGAATCATATAATCACCGTTTATTTGATAGAGAGCAACGTTATTCTCGAGGAGATTTCATTAAGAACAAAACAAGCGGAAACGTAGATTCACTGCGCCAAAGATCATCAGTGAAGTTTCAGGATGACGTTGGTAGGGACTTTCGAAGCGCGGACATATATGGTCGAGATGATTATTCTCATCGAACAAATTCTCGTGGTATGCCCAAGGAGAAATTATTACAATCTGCTCCAGAGCTATTTACAAAGGACGCACTACTTTGGTACCGAATGGGTGAATTTTCTTCATGGGATGATCTTGCTGATCAATTTCGTGCTGCCTTACAGCCAATGGACTATGAACATTCTTTATGGGATGAGATTCGGCGGAGAACCCAAGGAGCACAGGAGCTTGTCATCAATTTCGTAACTGTGATGGAAAATTTATTCCGGAAATTACCACACAGACCGATGAACAATTTCGTGTTCAAATAATTCGACGAAATTTATTACCGTCCATCCAAAGTCATTTATCTCTTCATTCCATCAGTTCGATTTCTCACTTACTTCAGCTCGCGCGATCTATTGAGGAAACAGAGTGTCGAATTCAACGATTCTGTCCACCACCTACTAACGTTAGGCAGTTGCTCGAGCCAGAGTTAGCTTACAGGAGACCTTCCTATGTTGGAGTTTCCTTTGTTGATTCAGATCAACGTCCATAGGAAAATTCAGTTGATTTAGTCTCCTCAGCAACTGACCTTAATAAAACACCGCCAACTTGTTGGAACTGTCACGGTGTTTGTCATCGATTCCGCAAGTGTGACAAACCGAAAAAATTATTTTGCTTCAAGTGTGGGCGTCCAGATGTAACAAGTTATTCATGTGGACATTGTTCAAAAAACTCGAAGGGGGTAAAACAGTAAGTCGGCTGTTAACGAAAAACCCCGCTCTTCCAGAATCCATATTTAGTCGTTAATATTTTGGGTAAGACCTTTTTAGGGTTGCTTGATAGCGGTTCTTCGCGAACTATTCTGGGTGGACCTGGATGGAAACTACTTTCTAAGTTTTGTCAAATTTCGGAGTCATCTAGTAAGTACTGTACGGTAGCTAATGGCCAAGTTTGCGAGAATTTGGGTCAAGTTTCGGTGCCTATTCAACTGCAGGATCGTATAAGGGTAATTGATGTTTTAGTAGTACCTTCTCTTCCTCATGCTTTGATCCTGGGTATTGATTTTTGGTCGAGGATGGAAATCATACCTGATCTTTACACAGGTCAATGGAGGTTTCGTTCAGAGATACAGGTAGACAACGTCGGGGTTTCTGGGATCCAAGACATCAATACATTAACTGAAGAACAGAAGGTTATCCTCAACAAGATGATTGATGAAGCATTTTATGGTATGGGCGACAAGTTGGGATGCACGCATCTCGTAGAGCATGTAATACACACAACTTCTCCGCCAATCAAACAGAGATATTACCCTATCTCTCCTGCTCTACCAAAAATTGTTAATGCTGAACTCGATGAAATGCTGGCGAAGGACATAATAGAACCATCAAAGTCCCCTTGGTCCTCACCGATCGTCATGGTCAGGAAAAATGATGATCGATGGAGATTTTGTGTGAATTATGAGCGTTTGAATGCTGTAAGCACACCAGATGCCTACCCAATCCCGTACGTCAGTTCCATATTGGACAAGCTTCGTGATGGTCGTTACCTAACGACATTAGACATCAAATCTGCATATTGGCAGATTCCAGTAGCACCCGAGTCTCGTCCTCTGACAGCCTTTACGGTTCCAAACAGGGGACTCTTCCAATTTAAGCGTATGCCATTCGGCTTACATTCAGCTCCAGCCACTTGGCAACGCCTAATAGACCGTGTCCTTGGTGCTGACATGGATAGTTTCACTTTCGTCTATCTTGACGATGTCATTTGTACCCCCACGTTTGAGAAGCATCTAGAGGTTTCGAAGGAGGTGATCAAACGCATAACTGAAGCTGGTCCTACCCTCAATAAGGATAAATGTGTTTTCTATCGTTCAGAATTGCGTCATTTGGGGTATGTTGTGAATGAGACAGGGCTCATGGTTGATCCTGATAAGGTCAGTGCGATTTTGAATATACCCACTCCCCGTAACGTCTCCGATGTGAGAAGAATAGTAGGCTTAGCTTCGTGGTATAGGCGGTTCATTCCCTCGTTCTCCACCCTAGTTTCCCCTTTAACGAGACTGACTCAAAAGAATTGTCAATTTATATGGGATGAGAAATGCGAGATGGCACTAAACGCTGTCAAACAGAACCTGGTTTCACCACCTATCCTGGCTTGCCCAGATTTCTCTTTACCCTTTTTTGTTGAGACTGATGCCTCCGACTATGGGTTGGGAGCTATCCTCTCACAGCACCATCCAGATGGCGAAAAAGTCATCTGCTATTTGAGCAGATCACTCACAAAAAATTAGAGAAAATTCTCGACTACTGAGAAGGAATGCCTGGCGGTGATATTTGCTGTGGAAAAACTTCGACCCTACTTGGAAGCAACCAAGTTTACCGTAATCACGGACCATTTTAGTTTGAAATGGTTATCCAACATTAAAGATCCCATTAAGAGGATCGGTAGATGGGCACTGAGGTTACAGCAGTACGATTTTGATGTTCTCCATCGTAAGGGGAAAGACCACGTAGTTCCAGATGCACTTTCACGTGCAGTACCATACTTGGAGATCATCAATGATCGCGTTGTTGAACCTGAACCCTCCATGGATAAGTGGTATATGGCAATGTATGAGCGTGTAACGAATTTTCCCACCAAATACCCGCTATGGATTCTGGAGAACGGTAAACTCTTTCGGAAGGTGAAACATACATATCCTGATCTGTCTGATAGGGAATGGTTACTCGTTGTTCCTCGTGGTGATCGCCAAGAAATAAAAAGCCATCATGATCCACCGACCTGCGGACATTCAGGAATTCCAAAGACGGTTGCCCGTATTTCACAAAAATTTTATTGGCCTAAATTGAGGACGGATGTCACAAGGTATGTGCGTAGGTGTACGACGTGTATCCAAACAAAACCTGAACAAAAACTGCCTATTGGTCAAATGTTATCCACTCAAGTATCAGCTACTAGGCCTTGGGAACTGGCTAGTGCTGATCTTGTAGGACCACTTCCTCGATCTGTGTCTGGTTACAAATATATCTTCTCAGTGATGGATTGTTTAAGCAAGTTTATTTTACTCTTTCCTCTCCGTGCGGCCTCCGCTACTAGTATTGTCAAGTGGCTCGAAGATCACGTCATACTCATTTATGGGGCACCAAAAAGGATCATTGTAGATAATGGAGCTCAATTCAAGAGCAAGGAATTCAAAAATTGTTTGATCAAATACAATATCGCAATAAAGTACACTGCTAACTACCATCCCCAAGCAAACCCTGTCGAGAGGGTGCATAGGGTAATTAAAACTATGTTGGCAGCTTATGTTGCGGAGGATCAAAGATATTGGGATAAATATTTAGCAAAAGTCGCTTTTGCAATCCGTTCCTCTGAACATGATGTCACGGGGGTGACTCCGAATCTAATCACTTTCGGTCGCGAAGTCAAATTTAACGGCGTAGAATTTGACGACCACCATTCGACAAAAACGAACGATATTGATAGAACCATGGCTCTCACCAAACTGTTTGCAGATGTTCGGAAAAGGCTGAACGAAGCTTTTGAGAAAAGTAAGAAACCATATAACTTGAGACACAGAAACGAAAAATTTGATCTCAATCAAACTGTATGGAAGCGCAATTACGTATTATCAGACGCAATTAAAAACTTCACCTCAAAACTTGCACCAAAATTTACGGGTCCGTTCAAAATTGTAAAAATTGTTTCACCGTGGACATACGAGTTGCAAGATGAAAATGGAAAATCGGTAGGCATTTGGAATGCAAAAGACATCCAGTCGCACCCGCCAGATCACTCAGATTGAAACCAGTTTATTATTTTTTTGTTGCAGGGGTATAAAATTGCTATGAATATTATTATAGTAAGGTTTCATAACGGTCTTATATTTTAGTGTCTTTTTTTTTCTTTTTTTTCTTGCTTCAAACCTTTAAAAGTTTCTTCGAAACTTTCTTTCAGGAGAGGGTGGTGCCGGAACCTCCTGTGAACAGACATGAGTTCAATTAACACTCATTTTCAACTACATTTCCCAAACTGGACAGATTTCTAAACTTTGTATCCTGGTCACGACACCACTGTAACCGAACGAACCCCTGCCTTATCTGTACGGCTAAAATACGGCCACGTTGATCTTCACGGTTTTTCCACGTTGTGTTTGTTTTGGTAAGGTTCGTTTGGGATACAAAGTTCTGCCGTTGTAGGGAAATGAAATACAAAAAAGGTTACCACATTATCTATTGACCGTTCGAAATACATAACCAATCCATGATGAGTTTGAAACTTCTGATATCACATTAAGAGTGATCTCTCCTTTGAAGAAGAAGTTCATCAGATTCGGAAAAGTAAATACCTAACTTAGGAAAATATCCTGTATAGTCAAAATTGAATACGAACAATCTCCAGAATGTGAAAGGCTGAATAGTTATCAAAGTTCGGTGAGAGATGTTTTGTCACCAATTGTGTTAATGGGCATCTGGTACACCTATACCCCCACAACCATGGAGTTGGCCAGGTTTTCTCTACGTGAGATTCATCTTTTTGGGTGCACGCCATCTGGAAACCAACCCGATACCATCCTCCCCATCTTTTTGACTTGAAAACTGTGCACAGCAAAATGTTGGTAGTTTTATTTCATACCTTTTTTGATTTCCTATAGTGAGGGAGGATCCATATCTAGTGTATGAGTAACATTGCAGTGAATATAAACGTACTCAGTTCAACAATTTCACAATTTAGCGGCAGGTGAGTAAAACAACCCGGATGTTATTTCAACCCTTACAATTTGGAGACGTTACCACAACGCAGTTCTCCATACTCAGTGATTGGATATTTTTCCATTTACAATCTCTAACTTTGAATTACTAGGTTTGAAATTCTGGAAGAAGTCAATGTGAGACTTCAGGATACTCAGTTCCAAAATCTTACGGACCTGTGCTTCCTTGTTCTTGTTCCAGATCTAATGGCGTCGCGACCGATCTTGTCGGGTACTCCATTTTCTTATTATAGAGCTTGGTACCTATAGAAAAGAACCATATTAATATATATGTGTAATCACTAATTTCAGTGACCGTTCATGCACAGAAATGACACTACACAACGAACAAGTAATCATCTATTTTTGAAGCAATACAAATTCCTAACAGTGCGTAAATGTATTCCACTAATACTGTCTCAACGGCGTAGTTCATCGTTAATTTTGTGAGATTGAGCTCCTTGTAAATCTTGAATGCATTTACAACAGATGCGTCAAGAAAATAGAAAAATATTCTATGCCACCACTTGTGACTTTTCCTATCGATCTCATATGTAGATTTTATTCGATCAAATTTATCAACCCCATTCATGAATTTATTGTAATCGATGAGAAGTTGGGGGCACGGGACGTCTTCAATTGATCCATTTTTATTTTTGCGTCGCACAGACGCAACATCTTGGAATTTGTGATAATTTGAAAGTAGACATACTGATTTTTCATCTTTCCATTTTATGGCTAAAAGACCCTTTTTGCTGGTGAAATGATCACATTCTCCACGTTTCAGTTTATTATCCGTTTAAAATGTCGGTAGAAACTTTCTTGTAGTATTCACTGTACCACAAGCAAATATTTTTTTTCTTGTAGATATTCCATTAGTGGGACGTTATTGAAAAAATCGTCAAAAAATAAATGATGCCCCTTATTTTCCAGACCCTGAGATGATGATTTCACGACTCTGCTCCCTAGATCTTCTTGAACAGTATCTCCTGACTTACCAGTGTGAATTTCAAATTTGGAGCAGTATCCAGATCGATCTGCCAGCATCCATACTGTGACATATACTGCTTCAAAGAAGACCTTCCTTTAATTTTGATCATGGATTCGTCAATTGCAACATTTTGGGATAGAAAAAAACATTTAGCAAATCGATCATGTAAATGGTCAAGAAGAGGTCTTATTTGATTTATCGTAATTTGGACTATTACGATCGGGTTGTAGACTGTTATCATTCACATGTAAGTTAGCCAAGATCCAGCTGAATCTTTTTACTGGCATAAGTGTAACATATGTAAGGGTCATTAAGTGCCTTATTGGATGACCTGAAATCTCTGTAACTCGGTAATTTTTTCACTCCCATCATCAAATCAATTCCCAGAAAAGTCTCAATTTCTTTCTCAGTGGTAGACTTGTATTGTTTACTAGATTGCTGGGCATATAAATTTGTTTGAAATACAATAGATTGAATGAAGTCGTCTGTGAGAAAAAAATTGAATATAGAGCCCGGGGACAGATCATCGTGGTTCTTTATGAATTCAGGTACACCCGGAGGCGCCGTATAGTCGAAAATATTTTTGAACGGTGGATTATCTTTTTTCCATTGAGGATTTGGGAGATCTGAAAACTTATGAAAATTTTGTTTTTCATTTTGTAATCTAGTCTGCAATTCCTTCAAAGATATATCCTCATCAGAGCTGGACTCCAAAGGTAACTCTGGAACCGAGCAATTTACATCATCATCTTCAGGGTCTCCTAGATTTTCATCCACCAAAGATTTTGAATCAGATGGATTACTTTCGGCATCAATATTCTCATCATTCTCACTGTCTTGATAAACCATTTGCATTAGTTCATCTTTTGTTAAATTTTTGAGTCTAAATGGCAAGTAGTCCGGACGATTATCCATTTTTCATCTGAAAAACAATTCACTACTATGGGAGATGAATGTATGAAAAAGAAGGAATGTGTGCGGTGGTACATATTTTGGACCCGATTTCATGGGAAGTTCGTAGAAAAATGTTACGAACACATTTGCTCTCATCCTTATAAATATATCAATAAATATGTTCTTACCAGAATAATCACGATGAAACACCGTTTCCGACTGAAATAAGTGAACAGAAGATAATCACTGTATTGCATAAAGACGTTCTAACTTGTCAAACTCATAAAATACCGCGAACTTAATAAGTAGACATGATAGAAGAACCCCATCAGTAAGGTGGTTCACGAATTCAAAAAATTAAAATTAAATTAAAAAATTATTATACTTCTGGTACATTTTATGGACCACTGTTCACAAATGGTTTGTTTTCTGTTGGTTCATCTTTTGAACCACTGCCCCTGGAAGAGTTAAGGTAAATGGCCCTGCGAAATCTAGACCGGAACACCGAAAAAGTAAGGAGGGTTCCACTCGATTTTCTGGTAAACTTGCCATTGGACACTCTGCAAATTAGGGATTGAATTTAAAACAAGTCATACAATTTTTAACTATTTTCTTTGCCAAGTTTCTGCCCTTCAATGGCCAGAAAAATTGTCGAACTGAAGATAGAAGTAGCTGAGGCCCAGGATGTAACCGAATTTTGTGTTTTCAAAGATCAATTTGATTGAAGGATGACTGGATGACAGTAATATAGAGTGTTTCGAATTTATATCTAATAAACTCAAGCGAAGTCTTCCACCTACTCTGAGTAAGTTGCTCCCAAGAAAGGGGGATAAGCCACTAAAGGTAATAAGCTGTAACAATTTTCAATGTTCTAAGATTTGAAAATTTTAAAGATAGGTCAAATGGTTCATTATTTGCAGCAATTAGCACGGTTTGTATTTTCTTCAATTCTAGAAGGTTACTGTCTATAATATAATCTTGTGGGTTATCATTGATTGACTTACATAGAAGATCAGGACCGTTCCACCACAGAGAGCATTTATGTAGTTTTCAGGAAGAACTCCTCGCGATGCCAATTCTGCAGAGTTTTCTTTTGTGTTTATGTAATGCCATTCATTAATATTGGTTAAATCTTGTAATTTAGAAACACGGTTGGCTACAAATGGTTGAAGTAGATTAGGATCTTTTCGGATCCAACACAACACTATTTGTGAATCAGACCAATAGAAAATAGGTACCTCTAGTGATATAGCTTTGATGACTTGTTCTACTGGCTGGGCTCCCAATAAGGCAGCGCATAATTCTAACCTAGGTATTGTGAGAGGTTTCAAAGGTGAAACTTTACTTTTAGAGCAAACTAAGCGACAAACGTAATTTCCGGCTAAATCTTTGCTTCTAAAATAAATACAACTTGCGTAAGCTTGCTGATGCATCACAAAAACAGTGAATGTCAATTATCGAGTGGTTGTCACCTGAAGAACGTCGAGGAATCTTCAAATTTTCATCCCACGACTGTTTAAGAGCCTAAAGGCTCTGAATTAGAATTTTGGCAATAATGATTACTGGAGCAAGAAGCCCTAACGGATCATAAATTTGGGCTATAATAGATAGCATTTGTCTTTTGTAACAGAACTGGTTAAATAGACAGGGGAAATTTTGTAGGTCAGATTATCCCTTTTACTATTAAATTGAATGCCTAATGTTTTGCTACTTTCATTATCGCCGAAAATTAAAATTTCATTAGGTATATCAATGCAAGAAATATTTCTTAAAATTTGTATATCATTTGCACTCCATTTTCTAAGAATAAAATTTGCAGATCTCAAAATAGAGGATATGTCTTTGCATCTGTCTTGCAACTCTTTTAAATCGTTGGACCCGGTCAAAAGGTCATCTACGTATAAATCGGACAGAATTATTTTTGAAGTTATAGGATATTTATTTTGATTTTGTATAGCTACTTGATTAAAATCGATTGATAGCAGTTCCCCTTGAATCACCTAACAATTCAGTTGAGTGTTTTAGAGGCCGTTTTACAATAAATTGCCTTTTTTTTTATCTCGTATGGTGTTTCTTAAGAACAATTCTTCACAGTAAATGTCATCCTTAGACATATTTAGGAGCACGCTCACCTCATTTATTTCCCAGAATTTTCTTAGGTGTTTGTCTTCTGGCACAAAATCTTTTGAGAAGTTGCATGAAGAAAACATTGATATATTAATTGTAGCGCCAGCGACCACCCAACCTAATTTAGTGTTTTGTAAAATTGGGCCATTTTTTCCTAGTTTAATATTACCCTGTGTAAGTAAATCTCAGAATAGACTAGAACCTATGATCATATCTATATTTTGTGAAACATAAAATTCTGAGTCAGACAGACAGATGTTTTCCGGAAATGAGAAGGAAGTGTTTATTTTCTCCAAAGGTGTTACATAACAACACAAATCGAATTGAGAATGATTAACGTTTGAGAAAATTGCAATTGTAAACTTCTGCGTTAAACTAGGAAATTTTTCCTATAAAACTTGTCGCATAACATTTCCAAGCACCTTCATAGTCCTGGGATTCATCAAAACCTTCAATCGTTTTTTTTGCGTATCCATCTAGAGATGCTTTCAAAAAATTGAATTTCTGACCAGCAGATGAATTTGTATTAGAATCAATAGTGTTTACAAAATTTCGTTCGAATTCAAGCAAACGGTCGAAGTTTAATTTTAGGCAATAGAAAATTTTGAAGTGAATCATTAACACTTGTGTTTTGAGATACTTGAACAGTTGAAGGCATTTTCTTATTAATGAATTCTTTCAGAATTGAAATAGCTGTGTAATATTTGTCTTGAAATGGCTCTCTCTTTTCCATCTGATTTTCTAATTGATCATCAGAACAATTTTCTTCTATTGTTTTCTGCACAATGTTTTGACATTATTTTCGTAACGTAATTTAACATCATTAACGTCAGGTGTAATTGTTTCATCTTTAATTGAATCAGTATATTTTGATAAACAAGTCAATCGCATTTTAAGAGAACCACGATTTCTTATAAACTGACGCAGTTCAGGAGTAGCCATCGTTGAATTAATTCAGTCGAAAACACTTAAAAACAGAGCCAATTATTTGCGAAAAATAGGAAAGTACCTAAACACTGGGGAGATAAAAGGAACTGACTTACATATCAGCTCGATGTCTGCTTTGCATGCAATCGCCCAAACAACCGGTCAGCAATTCGTCGCTGCTCGATGTCCATAATTGATGTGGTTGACTAGCTGCGTTCTTGTCTTGATGGTTTCGAAGTGTATTATTTCAGAATAGAGAAGATTTTTAATTGAAATATCGTTGATTTATCACTATATCGGATTCGAAGGACCAAATGTTTGAGTTGTAGACTTGATAATGAACTTTGTCGAATTGTTTAGTCGTTAATAGTGCTGGTATAGTGACAAATAAATAGCGTCGATTGAACTGAACTTTATTGTTCGACATACAACTAGAGAGTGAGTGTCTCTCGTTCAAAGGGACAGGTTTGTCGTTACATTTTCTTCGGTCGAAGGTGTTGGATCTTTAGTTCGTTCTGGTAGTTTAATTTGGAAGTCTGATAAAATTTCAATTTTTTGTTTAGTTTGGACTTTACTCGTACTTGGAATGGGGTGTTCTGACAAATTTCTTAATGAAGACATGGTTTCTTCGAGTATATCGCCTGGGTTATTAGTTGTTGATTCATTTTCTATGGCGTTTATTTGGACTCTAGGTACTGCGTCGGCGTCTGTGTTTAATTTACCTTTTTTATATACTACTTCATAATCGAATTCTTCTAGTTTTAATCTCCAGCGTACTAGTTTTTAGTTAGTCTCTTTTAGTTCAAATAACCAAACATGAGGGCGGTGATCTGTGTAAATAGTGAACTCTATGCCTAATGAATAAGGTCTGAAGTATTTGCAGGCCCATACGATCGCGAGTAATTCTTCCTCTATTGTGCTGTATTTTTGTTCTGATTCGTTCTTGAAGCAAAAGCTATTGGTATGTCTGAACCGATTGTTCCTTGGGATAGGATGGCTCCTAATGCTATGTTTCATGCATCAGTTGTGAGAATAAATTCGTTTTGAAAGTTTGGATATTGCAATATTGTCGCATTAATTAACAGATTGCAGGTGTTGAATGCTGTTATAAATGTTGTATCATGTATTACTTTTGAGTCTTTCTTCAAACATAAAGTTAATGGTTTTGTAATTTTTGCAAAGTCTTCAATACATTTCCTGTAGTCACCTATAAGTCCTAAAAAGCTTTTAATTTCCTTGGGTGTTTTTGGTATAGGTAATTTTTTTATTGCTTCGATTTTATCTGGGTTTGGTGCTAAAAATTACTATGTCATCCAGGTATACTAAGCATGTTTCGTTTTGTAATCCTCGTAGGATGTTGTATATTACTCTTTGAAAGGTGCTTGGGGCATTCTTTAAACCAAAGGGCATTCGCTTGTATTCATAATGTCTATTTTCAGTTGAGAAAGCGGTTTTTTGAATGTCGTCAGGGTGCATTTCGATTTGATGAAAACCGTTTGCTAAGTCCAGTGTTGTGAAGTATTGACTTTTTCCTAATTTGTCTAGAATGTCATTTATGTTTGGTGAAGGATATTAATTTGTCATCTACGATTCGTTCATTAAGTTTACGGTAATCAATAACTAATCTCCATTTTTTCCAGAGGCATCTAATTTTTTTGGAACTATCCAAATAGGGCTTGAAAAAGGTGTTGGCTGTATTATTCCTTGGTTCAACATATTTTGAATTTGATTTTTGACTTCTTGTTTATGAACTTCAGGATATCTATATGTCTTAGTGAAAATAGGGCTTTCGTCTATCAGTTTTATTTTATGTCGGATCTCGTTTGTGAAAGTTAATGGAATTTTATCATTGTAGAAAATATCTCTGTATTTTAAACAAAGGTTTTTTATTGCTTCTTTTTCTTCTTAATTACAGTGATCAAGTCGTAAATTTTTCATATTAGCGTTTTGTAAATTGTCTTTGAAGGTATCTGATTCTTCGTCGGTTTCCATTTTTTCAATAAAATTTGTTTCAATCATGTTCAATAATTCAATGTCAAGTAGTTTACCAATTGATATTCTAATTGGAAGTGTGTGCATTTGTAATGTAGTATATGCAGAACGATTTTCGATGTTTACAAGAGCTTTAGATGATTCAACTAATTTTTAAAATTTTCTATATTTCAAAAATCATATGCCTTTTTCTTTATTAACAGGTATATTTACTATCAGAGTTGTTCGAGGGGGAACATTTATAATATGATTTTTCTTTTCTACATTTTTCTTCAAGTTGGAGTATTTTTCTGATTCATAAATTATTGGTATTTTACCACGGGGTGTTATTATTTGTTTCGTGTTAAGATCTACTGATGCTTTTATTTGTTCGAGAAAATTTATTCCGATTAATCCGTCATATAACTAAAATTGAATAGGTAAAATTTGTGGATTTTATTTTCATTAAATTGTTTGAAAATATGGATGTTGACTACTTCATCGTGGTAGCTGATGTTATGTGCTGTTTGTATATTAAAATCTTATTTAAAAATATTATTCTTATAAAATTTATAAGCTTACTCCGGTTTGATGAGGCTTCTTGTACTTCCTGTGAAATAAGTTCTCGGAGAGCTCAAGTGCTTTTTTAAAAAATTATTTTTATTACAAAGCTTGAAAAGTACATAAAACAATGTGAATTGTTCGAGACCTGAATTACAATTTAACTCGAACAGAAAGAATTATGTTAACATCTTGTTCGAAAGACGATACGCTGCGGCAGCAGAATTAGCATTTTCTTGGGAAAGCCGGCGAACTCGGTGAGATATTTCCTCCCCCTGTAGATTCAAATCTGGAGGGTTAGCGAGGGATTTGAACTTCTGAGAGGTCCAAGGGTGGCTGGTCGTTTTCCATCTTCTTCGATGAACAATATGTTGACTGGGTTTTCTTGTATACAACAAACCCGATCAATACGATTGCAGATCCATAGAGAATGATTGTCCATATGCTAGGGATTTGCGTTATGTTGCTGAAGGAGAAGTCTGGTTGATTTTCGATTATCATCTTCTTGATATTGTGGAAGTCGTCAAGTTCGATTTCTTCCAAATTGATCGTGAGGTCTTCTTTAGGTGATTCATCTCTGTTCTCGTCTATTTTTGGAAATAATACTGGTTGTCCAGGTTTAATGAAGTGTTCTTCGTTACTGATATTCTGGAGTCTGGAAGTGATCTGGCAGCCTACTGGTATTTCAAATAGGTTTGTGCCTTTCACTGTCACGATTTCTTCTTGGTTGTAGCAGGTTATTTTAATTTTCTCGTCTTCTGGCAGGATGATTACCCATTGATTGGATTCTCCGAGTCTCCGGAATATAGGGTGATTCAGAGATATGTAGGTTTGTTGACAAGTGGAGGTGTTTTTTAGGCTCAGCAGTTGGACTTCGTATGGGTTTTCTTCTTGAAGTTCGCGGGGTTCAATTCCATCACACAGGTAAGAATGAGGTGTGATTTTCGTACAAATATCGCTCGAATATGCGTAGTACAATTTATTCATTGCCAAAAATTTATTTTTTGATATGATAACCTTGAACTGATCCTTTTCAGGAACGGGAATGGAATACATGTGAAATAGGTCAAATTCGAGTGGATATGTTATTGGGATATTCAAAATATATATATTATTCTATTATTAAATGTATAACTTTCGATTTTCACGAATTTCTCCAATAAAAGTACATTTTCTGGAGTAATTTCTAAAGGAAAATGGTTCTGATTGAATTTATTTGATTTGAGTTGATTGAAAAAGTCTTCTGTCTTTACAATACTGGGGTGCATCATACCTAATCTTGAAAACATAATTGAGTTCTCAATATCTTGCATTATAGAGAAAATCATTTCATACAGGCTAATGACTTCAATAAAAGTATTCTTAATATACATTTAATTCTCTCGATAAACTTGACCTTGCACAATTTTTGCGATTTGGTTTATTTTGGACTCAATGATTTTTTCATTGTGGATTACCTTTTGAACAGTATTGTTGAATTTATTGATTACTTCAATAGACAAGGAATTTTGCAGTTTTATACTCGAAGCCAATTCTTTTTGATTATTTTCCAATTGTTCGATCATTTTTTCGTATCGTTCGCCATCACTTGCATCTAAATTGCCAGAAATAGCCTTGAAAATTGATTCCAAGCCATTGATTAGACCGCGTTTGATTCTATTCGGTTGTGGTAGAATTTCTGTTAGTTTATTTTCTACTTTATTTTTTATAAAGTTCAAAATTTTCACAAAATTTGAGGAATCATTCAAATACAACGAATTTTTATTTACCAGAAGGATTAATTCACTGGACTCATTATTCAATGAGTTCACTTCCGAAATTATGTTCTTAAGATCGTAGTAATGAATAAGTTTTAAAGAACTTTCTCGAATTTTTGCTGTTCCCAGTTTGAGTGGAACTATACCGGAATTCGCGCCTAAATTTCTGATTTTGACTTCCGGGAATCCGAAGATGCCTGGTGAGCTGAAAAATATGAATAATTTGTCAGTTTTTGAATTGAAAAGTCTTTTTCAGTGGACGTTTCAGATTATCCATATGGATACAGTTTTCTGTTGAGGATTTACTGAAGTTAATTCGCTGGATTTTTTGAATTTATTAGCTGTTTTTTGTCTTGTGTGAATCTTTTTGAAGGCTGATTGACCTTGTTGGAACATTTCTGGATCGTCCCGTGTTTTATTGATATTTTCAATTCTTTTTTGTTTTTCTTCAATAAGTTTCTTATTGATTTCCGAATAAATCAATTTCGATCGTTCTTTGTGGTCGTTAATGTAATCATTTATGAAAATTTTATCGATTTCTTGGTTGAAGGGGTCATTACTGGTGATGTGACCATTGATCACGTCGATTGGTTTGAGATTTGTGACTGAATGCAAGGAATGGTTATAGGCAAGTATCGCGTACATCATTTTCATTTTGACGGGTGTTTTCAGAAAACCTCTGGTATTGAGTTATCGGACATGCTCTATGAGAGTTGAATGAAATCTTTCAATAGTTCCGTTGGATTGGGGGTGATTTGGGGAACAAAAATGTATTTTGATTTTGTGAAGACCAAGTAGTTCTGATATTACGGAGTTTTTGAATTCTGTTCCGTTGTCAACAACAATTTGTTCGGGGACACCGTGGTGTGAGAAAAATTGAATTAGATGATCTACTATTTCTGTACTTGAGAGGGAATTTAGATGATATGCCTGGGCGTATTTTGAAAAGCTGTCTATAATCGTTAGAAATTTGTTCTGTTCTAATGTAAAAGTATCCATGTGTATGATTTAGAATGGTTTGGTGGAAGTAGGAGTGACATTCATTTTATTTTTTACAGGGTGTCGTTCGTATTTGCTTTGCTGGCATATTTCGCATTCGTTTATGAATGTTTGTATCGAATTTTTCATGAATGGCCAATAATACCTCTCTTTTATACGTTTAAGAGTTTCATCTATTCCTCGGTGGTTTGTTTTTCCTTCATGGTAATTTTGGATGATTTCACGCAAGTTATCTTTGTCAGTAATATCAGTAAGTTTTTTAGTGCATTTCTTGAGTTTTAAAGAAGAGAATTTGAAAAATAGTTGAAGGACTCTCGTGAATGGTTCGTAAAGGTCGGGATCGTCAAAATATAGGTAATATTGAAATTCAGGATTGATATAGGTTTCAACAAAGTCGATCACCTCTCTCTCGAAGTTGTTTTTTGAAAGTTGAAGGTGGATTCGCTTCTCCTTTCCGAAAAAAATTTTAATTTTAGGTTTGCTAGGAGAATGTAATACTGAGCTGATTATTATTTGATTCATTCCATAATTTACCGCTGTTTCTATAATAGGTATTTCAAAAGTCGGGTTCTGTTCGGCGTTAGAATGAACGGTTTGATCATCAGTGTTATTGATATTTTCATTTTGGCCCTCTTGATCGTTGAGTTCAATATTTCTGTTGTTTGGGGGTTGTTCTACGTCATCGGGGGGTTCAGTGTTTTGGAGTTCACGGTCTGGTTGAACTTGGGTCGAAATATTGTCTAGGTCATTTCGGGTGTTTTCGGTGTTTTCTGAAGGTAGGGTGATGGTTTCGGTATATGAGTCAATCGGAGGGTTTTCAGAACTGGAGTTGACAGGATTTGTGAAAATGTTTGATGATTGCTTTTTGTTATAATTGTCGGTTTCTTTCAAAATTTCGTCAATTTGATTCCAAAACGGGTCTGTCTCTTTAGTGTGTATTTCAATCCTTGATAGTGCGTCTGCGTTAGTATTCAGGGTGCCCTTTTTATATATGATGTTATAGTTATATTCGTCTAATTTGATGCGCCAACGAGTCAATTTGGAGTTGGGGTCTTTTAATGAAGAGAGCCATTGCAACGGCTTGTGATCTGTCACTATATTGAACTGTCTGCCAAAAATCTAGGGCCGAAAATACTTGGTGGCCTAAACGATAGCTAACAGCTCTTTCTCTATGACTGAATAATTTTGTTCAGAATCATTAAGAGTACGAGATGCGTAGGCAATGGGCAAATCACGCCCGATTGGTCCTTGTGAGAGAACTGCTCCCAAGGCTACATTACTTGCATCCGTAGTGAGATTAAATGGTTTCGAGAAGTCCGGGTATTGAAGTATTGGTTCGTTTATGAGTAAGTTTTTGCAAGTTTCGAAACACGTTACAAATTCCTGGTTATGGACGATTTTTGCCCCTTTTTTCAGACATTTGGTCAGAGGTTTGGTCATTTTTGCGAAATAATTGATAAATTTCCGATAATAACCTAGTAGTCCTAGAAAACCTTTCAATTGTTTCGGTGTTCTGGGGATTGGAAATTGTTTGATCGCTCTAATTTTATCTGGGTTGGGCTTTACTCCCTGAGGTGTCACAACATGGCCAAGGTAAGCGACCTCTCTTCTCAAGAACTCGGATTTGTCCAACTGGATTTTGAAATTTGAGTCCCTGAGCCTCTGAAATACGTTTTTCAGACGGTCAATATGTTCTTGGAGCGATGTGGAGAATATAATAATGTCGTCGAGGTAGACAAGACATTGTTCGTTTTGGATCCCTCTGAGGATGTTATCCATCACTCTTTGGAAGGTAGCCGGAGCATTTTTCAGCCCGAATGGCATACAGAGAAACTCGCAATGCCCATTTTCGGTATTAAATGCTGTCTTTTCAATATCATCCTTCGCCATTTCAATTTGATGGAAACTGCTCGCTAAGTCGAGCGTAGAAAAGTATTGACACCTACCAAGTTTGTCTAACAAATCAGTTATGTTAGGTAATGGGTATTTGTCGTCCACTGTTTTTTTATTCAGCTGTCTGTAGTCGATGACCACTCGCTATTTTTGTTTACCAGAAGCATCAAGCTTCTTAGGTACTACCCAAATGGGCGAGGACCAGGGCGAATTACTGGGTCGGATAATTTTTGAATCTAACATTTTTTGTATCTGTTTTTCTACCTCTTCTTTATATATAAAGGGGTACCGATACGGTCTAGAATAAACTGGGGTATCATCGGTTGTTTCAATTTGGTGTTTTATTCGATTGGTAAAGGTTAATGGCATATTTTAGTGGTAAAATATATCTGAATATTCCTTACAAAGATTTAAAATCGCATTTTTTTCCTCGTTTGAATGGTCCGTTCGAATTTTTTGGAGGTCAATGTCTTGTTCTGGACTATCGTCAATAAAATTCAAATCGATATTTTGGATTTCTTGTCTATCAAATTTCTCGACTAGTTTTGGTTTGGAAAAATCTAAAGTTACTCGTTCGGTAGTATTATTCAAAATTGTGGTGAAAGCTTCACCATTTTTGGCAATAGTGAGACTTTCTGGTATTTCACAATTATGGATTTTTTGATGGGGAATTATGATTTCACCATCTTCTATGGAACTTTTTATTTTGATGATTTGTTGCGTTCTAGGGTTTACGGAGATGAGGTTTAGTTCTTGTTTTGTTGGTTGAAATAAAAGTCGTATTCTGGTATGAGGAGTCACCAAATATCCTTCATTGAAATTGATGGTAGCTCGTAAAAACTTTAGGTTATCAAGTCCAATGAGACCATCAAAAACATTATGGAATTTAAACAAAAAGAATTTCAAGTTTTCTGTTTTGGGCAGTTTGAAAATCCGTGACGCAGGTATTGAAGCACTAAATTTATGCGTGGATTTTTGGAATACTGTCGATACTATAAAAGGATCGTTTTTAATCAGATTTGGAAAATATTTGAAAGCTATTTCTGGGTCAATAAATGATTTTGTTGATCCAGAATCGATTAGAATTTTGGCATTGATTTCGGGAAATACAATATAGGATAGTTCGCTTGGTTGAGTATCATTAAATGAAATTATTTGTGGTTCTATGTCTTTTGGTGGTTCTGAGGCATTTCTATAAAATTTTCATAGTTTTCAACATTCAGATCAACATCTTGTGATTCTTGAATTTCCTCAAAATATTGGTTATTTTCGTAACAATATTGATCTATTTCCGATTGATTGGGAAATTGATCACATTGATAATTATTGGCAATATCCTGATCGATTTCAGTATTGAAAAGTTCTTCTGAAACAAATGTTCTTTGAGGTTTGAACTGATTATTGGTATTTCTTGTTGAAACACTCATAGGAACTGGCCTATATGATTGATTCTGATGTTGATATGAGGTTTATGGGATTTGCCTTGGAACGTTAGCTGTATTTCTCGTTGATACGCTCATTAGTGTTGGTTTAGGAAAACTTTGATTTGGATTTGGTTTGAAAACGTTCCTATTTTCAGGTTGTTTAAATACTTGGGTGTTCGAGAAATATCGCTGCGGTTGAATATTTGTTCTTGGTTGGATATTCATTGGCTGGGATGGGAATGTACTTTGTCTGAATTGATTGTTATTTGTGTGAAAATTGAAAGGAATACTCTGCATGTTATTGAATCTTTGCTGTGGCATAGGTTGCCTTTGAATTTGTGGAGTTCTGATGTTATTTTTATTAGAGAAATTCTGAAATGAAATATTGTCCTCTCTAATCACAAATTGTAGGGCTTCACTTATAGTTGTTGGTTTCATGCAACGTACTGTCGTGCCTAAGGGTTCTCTCAACCCTGCTAAAAAGGTTTTTAAACCTAGATCTTGATAGAGATCCCGTTTTACTCTTCTGCCTTCTGCTGTTAGTTCATGTATATCGGTATAGCTACATAATAAATTTAGGATATTCAAGCATTTGTCAAAAAATTGTTGAGGTTTTTCACCAGGAGCTTGCCTCAACATTACTAAGTCTCTATTGAGGCAGGCTTCGTCTCTCTGATAAGCAAAATTTCTAATCAATGCACTTTTCAGATCGTCCCATGAAGAGATATTTTGAATATTTACTATCAATTTAGCGTTACCTCTCAATTTGGAAATGATACAATTCAATATGTATTTATTCTGAAAGTGTTCGATATTTTCTCTATTGAAGAAAGTTGTGATTAGAGATTCACCTGTAGATATATATCTATTCAATTCATTAGGGTTTCCGTCAAATTCAGGAATGGAGTTCAGGTATTCAGCTTAAAATTGTTCTTGTTGTTGTTGAGCCATATTAGGTTCAGGATTGGGTAAGGAATCAGTTAAAGTGTTATCAATATTCAAATTTTGAAAATAAATCGATAACTCTTCCATAAAATTGTACTCACATAAAAATCAAAGCGACTAGGAGCATCTCCTGCCTAACTATGAAGATGACCAACAGATCTGCTATTTTGTCTTCACTGTGTGTGTCTTCTCCGTGAATTTGAGCTATGCTGTCCCAAATTCCGATGTCTCGTCAATGGTGGGTGGATACTGGTATCTGCGATAGATCCGGTTTCTTAATTTTTGAAGAGCCGCCAATAAAACACCTCCAATCAACGAATCACCAAGGTTCGAAATATCCAGTCAATCGTTAAAACGAAAACTTCACGTTCGATACGCGCTGTTCCGGATATCCTACAGTCAACTGCGCCAAATAAGTTCTCAGAGAGCTCAAGTGCTTTTTCAAAAAATTATTTTTATTACAAAGCTTGAAAAGTACATAAAACAATGTGAATTGTTCGAGACCTGAATTACAACTAAACTCGAACAGAAAGAATTATGTTAACATCTTGTTCGAAAGACGATACGCTGCGGCAGCAGAATCAGCATTTTCTTGGGAAAGCCGGCGAACTCGGTGAGATATTTTGTGTCTATTAGAAAATTTGCGTTCAGTACAGGTATAAAAATATATGGTAGCTTTGCTTTGACTAAATACGTTATTATGTTAGATCCTGTGAAGTATTCTCTTGGTGAAAATTTGAATTTATATTTCCATTTTCATAGTTGTTATACGGATTTCCAGATTAAACGTTTGCGTTTTTACATTATTTATTATTTTTATGTTTTGCAAATGAAGGAAATTTTCTTCCTCTATGACTGGTGACATTGCATTTTCGAGTGAATCTGGATTTCTTGATCTTACATAGTTTTGAAGTTGTCCTGAGAGATTTCTGATAAATGTCTTTGAAGCTAGTTCGTCATAATTGTTTATTTGTAAAAATTTTTCTTGTGGTGTGATTAAGGAACTGTCGATTTTTGATACGATGAGACTTCTGGAATCTTGGCATCACACACCAAAATTGTATAGTGATTCATTTTTTGCAGGTGATAGAGAAATTGAATACTAAAAAAATATTAAGTACTAAACAATCAAAATTTCTTTGATCTCCAAAGCTTAGTTGCAAAGCGGCTTTTATATCTGTCCAAGTTTTTAATTCAATGCGAGAACCAATGAGTGTTAATGCTCTGCCTGATAGTTTTCCAATAATTGCTCGCAATAAAAATCTGTTTGAAATTTGATCAGTTTGGCTTTGAAATGTTGCAATGAGATTTTCGCAAGTGTCTAAGAAAATTCCTAAAGTATGTGGATTTCCTTCATATTGCGGAATAGTTTCTATATGCAATCTCAATAATTGATAATTCGTTGTTCCCGGCATGATTTCTTCTCTAACTGAAGTTTCTAAAAGGTTAGCTAAATGGCCAATAGGAGTCCAGCGATGATTCTCTGTTGTCCCTGGTCTTCGTGAAGTCGGATTCGGCGATGCTTGTCCTTGTCCGGCAGGTTTTCCAAAATCTCAGCTTCTTCGGGTGGTTCTTGCCAATAAATCGTTGATACGAAACGAAATAATTACGATAAGAATTTCGTTTGACAAAGTCCAATCGACTGCGTCAGTTTTCGTCGTGGCTTTGCGAAAACAATTTCCAAAAAAATGAAAAAACTTTGAAATTGGAAAATGACAATTTACTTTTTTTCGGTATAACACAAAGAAGTAAAGAGTGACGAGAGGCGTCATACAAACAGTTTTATATTAACTCTTATCAAAATTAGGCTGACACAGCATCCGCTTCCTGAGGGGCGTATATGGCGCGTGTAGTTAGAGGGCGTTCGGGTCATCGGTGTCCCATAACTTGCCCTCCTTTTTGAATCATTTTTCGATAATAGTTTACCATTTTGAATAGTAATTTCACATGACGAATAGTTATAGTAATGCTTTTTTGATTAGTTCCTCAAATCACATTTCGAATCATTTTTCGAAAATAGGTAATACTGTTTTACATTTTTTCGATTGTGAAGTGTCTCAAAAATATTTTTCGGTAGTGAAGAGTCCTAGTTGACATTTTGAGCATTTTTCGATTATGTGTCATACTGTTTACCATTTTTTCGGTTAGTATCATAAATCACATTTTGAATTATTTTTCGATAATAGTTTACCATTTTGAATAGTAATTCCATATGATGAATAGCTCTATGAATAATTTGCAAGTATGAAATGTCGCAGTAAATATTCAGTCAACAAAACTGCAGTATTTCGATTAATATTCTTCAAATATTTTTTCATTTTGAAATAATTTCGGATCAATTTTCAATACGTCGTAATTTTTCTATAAGTGCCTTTGAAATGACTCAGTTACAATTCAGTTTATAAAACTGCAGTGTGTTGATCAATATTCTTCAAATTCTTTCTCATTTTCCGATAAAAGGTAATACTGTTTATCCATTTTTCGGTTAGTGCCTCAAATCACATTTTGAATCATTTCTCGATAATACTCTACTATTTTGAATAGTAATTGCAAATGAATAGTTCTAGTAATGCTCTCTGATTAGTTTTGAATAATCAAGCATTTCAATACATATTCAGTTGACCATTGATTTTGGTAGATCATTGAGATATAATTAGCCAGAATATTTTTGTAAATTTCATGATATATCGAATTGAAGTAATCAACTGTAAACATTTATAAATTTTGTAGATACAGTATCATTCGATGTATCACCTATATATAAAAAATTGCAATGTCTAGTTATCAATGAGCAAATATGCCTTTGTGCTCAATTCTAAAAAAATTCCAGATTCCTTCTTGATTTGAATTTTATGATTTATTGATTCGAAGTCATTAGCTATATTCAGATGTCTTCAAGAAACAAATCGATCTTCTGGAATTATGAAAATGAACTTTTTTCATAGATGAAAACATATTCGAAAAGTTTTGAAAATAGAAGTCTTGTAAGGTCTTCATGGGTTCGCCACATACAACTATGAATCAGTGATTGAAATGAGTGTATTGAAACACGCTGTATTCATACAGGTTACCAAGGTCGTTACCTGTATATATGTACCGGAACATGTGTACAGACTACCAACCAGCAAGCCAGTTACTTGTATAAGTACCGAACAGGTTATCATCCAGCAAGCCTACTTATATAAGTACCGAACAGTCGAACAGAGTACCAACCAGCAACCCAGTTACCTGTATAAGTACTAACAGGTGCAGGTGTACTAACCACAGACCAGCAAGCAGGCTACCTGTATAAAATCCGATACCACGAAAACCCAGGCAAATTGAGGTTAGTTTTGATACATATTACAAACATATCGAATCAAGATGTTCTTGATCATAGAAAGAAATGCATAGAATCCATACACTTAGACATGAATAAAAACACATACACGTAAAGATATATTTTTGAGCCTGTAAATATATACCTCAGTGCCCGAACAGTAACAATGTCTATTTTATCGGCATATTTGAGCGAGTGGTCTTGGTATAGATCAGCGGTTCTCAACCTTTTTGAGTCATGTACCACAAAATTCTTTTTATAATGTTTGGTACCACCTAACTGAAATACCTATATAGCTAGGTAATATAATTAACTCTAATTCATATGCTAGAATTTTGAGCAATGGATGGAATAAAATTTAACAAAAGTAAAAATTATTTTTAAGTTTATATTTTTAGATTTCATACATAGGTAGTTCTAAGTTAGAATAACAAACTAATTAGTGAGAAGGTTGCGCTCGAGTATTTCTACATAAACAAATTATATACAGTTGCCTGTAAGATCTTCATATAGCTTGAGGAAGCTATTGTATAGCGAAACACGTGTCGTGGTTTAGTAAACCCTATAATGTGAAAATCTTACAGGCAACTGTATATTATTTGTTCAATATGGATTTTCATCAAGTAACGGCCACTTCCATTCAGATTTCTACATAACTTATGGACATCTGGTTCGGTGTTGCTCAGATATAGCCGAAGATCAGGTTTTACATCAAGTTTTTTTCTGTATACGTTCCTAACCCTTTGTTGCCCACTCTTAGAAAGTGTTGAAAATATGACATTTTTTTGATATATCCGAAAAGTGATTCGTGCTTGACTCAAAAATTATCTTACCACTACTCAGCATAGTTTTCCTGGAATGGATTAATTGAAACCCTATGGTAATTGGGGGATTTGAGTGGAAATAAATAATGCTATAGAAATTGTGAATTTTTTTCGGCTTGACCGGTTTTAATGGCACGTTAATCTTTGATGAAACCTTCGTGGATTCGAGGGTAAGTACACTCGTGAATGAGGGCGATAGTTTCGCTTAAAGAGACGTTCTCTTTCAAAGTTTTTTTATTTGGATACTTCAAACTAACAAGTTTTACTGATATTCGGAGAGAACTGAATGTATGGGTATGATTGGTTGTTTTCCCCTTTTGTGACCTTCCTGGACATCCTGAGATACCTGCCTGCAAGAAGGAAGGAATTGCACTCCGACTGTCTTCTACCACCATCATCCATTTGGTGACCCCAACTCCATGCTGAAGACTGGTCAGGGCAGTGTGCGGTCATTCATCGGTGGCCCCTGGAATTCTCCAGGCAGTTTTGTAGCTTTCCTTGCGGCTCAAAAGTTGAGTATCGAGTTACTAGTATATTCTTTTTAATCTGTATGTAACCATTGAACGTTCATGTTTATATTTTAGCCTGTCGAATGTTACTAGAAAGTTCTGATTTTAGAAGTATTCAGTCCGTGTTGGACGAGATTGTATAATAGGTTGGTTGTGTCGCACCCGAAAACCCTCAGTTATTCTTTGGTATACACCTTTTGCATTTCTAGAAAAAAAATTGGTATAACTTTCCTTTGTAGTCTGAAAAACGGATTTGCCTTGCTAAGCTTTTAGTAAGACTTTTGCTACGTTGATATTGTTGTTAAAGCCCTATGCTACTGTGATAATTGGATATCTTTGTTGAATTCTTATCCTACGGTGATAATTTGATATTGTTAAAGCCCTATGCTACTGTGATGATTGGATATCGTTGTTGAATTCTTATCCTACGGTGATAATTTGATATTGTTGTTGAAGCCCTATGTTACTGTGATGATTGGATATCGTTGTTGAATTCTTATCCTACGGTGATAATTTGATATTGTTGTTAAAGCCCTATGCTACTGTGATAATTGGATATCGTTGTTGGGTTCTTATCCTACGGTGATAATTTGATATTGTTGTTAAAGCATGCTACTGTGATAATTGGATATTGTTGTTGAAACCCTATACTATTGTGATAAGTTAATATTATTGTTGAACCATTATGCTATTGTGATAAATTCATTAGTTGTAGTGGTTGAACCTGGTATAAATGAGGCATTTGAGTTTATACACAACCCAGTAAAGAATTGGCAACCATACTCTTATCTAATACGTGTAACTCGAGTGGTATTTCTATTGAATTCTGTTGAGAAGGTAATTAACGTGTTTTGTTGTTCCTGGCACAGGTATAAACGCCCTGGGAGTACTGCAGATCTGGCTCGGAGAACAAAAGGGGAACGGAGAGTGGCAGCACTACTGCTCGCAGTCAACAAGACCATCAGACCTAGAGGTTAACGTTCTCCTCCTGGTGGTAAGAAGCCCTTTCTCAGAGCCAGAGCTGTAGCACTGTTCAACCCATAATATATCCTGAGTTGATCAGCTTTGTCAACTCCGCCCATATATTTATTGTAATCAACCACAATGGTATGACATGGGAGTTCTATATAGGTTCCATATTTTTTTTTCTATTCACAACGGTTTTTTCATTCCCATGGAAATTACTTGCCAGGTTGATAACTTTATTATCTCGCCATCTGAAAAATCCAATTCCTGCGGAACTAAATCGGTAGTCATATTCTCCACGTTTTAGATTCTTATCGACGGTTAGGTTTTTTGGGGTCCCTTTTCTATTACATCTGATGGTTCCACACGCCAATACTTTCTCAGCCTTCAACTACTCTAAAAGAGACACAGAAAAGAAAAAATTGTCGAAGACAACAATCCGGTTGGTTCCCAAATAATTTTTCATGAGCTTCAAAAAAACTTTTTCCCCCAATCTAGTGTTAGCTAAACATCGAAAGTTTCAACTATCGATAGTTTCGATATTTCAGAAAAAAACTATCGATATTATCGATAGCATCAAAAAGAAAGAAATCAACATTAGTTTTGAGGTTATAGCCCATTAAATGAAGAAGTTTTCAGGTTATGTCGCTTATTTTTTGCAAAAATCTCAATAAGCTGGCCAAATGAAATAAAATAATGAAAACAAGAATGAACATTTGTCCTTTAATATAAAAAATTAACAAAAATTAAAAAAACGTATACTGAAAACAAACATCAATAAAACTAAAAAACAAAACGGAAAAATAGAAAATCAAAATTGTCTCAGTCCTCTGATCTGGTCACTCCATCAGTCAGGTTTGTTTTGTCATCGACGTTGTCAATGTCAAAACATCATCACAATCACAGATCACTGGCATCTATCATTGATACAAAATCAGGCATCAAAAAAAGGTATATTCTGCTTGAGGAACAATAACTCATTCAGCCTCTTTGATTTCAGTCTATTCCTCCTTTCAGTCATCATTTGACCTGCCTTAGAAAATATTCTCTCAGAAGGTACTGAGCTACCTGGTATACACAAATACTTCCAGGCGATTTGTTTTAAGTCGCTTGTACTTGCTTGCCAATATTTCAATGGACAGTATTCTTTGTCAATGATGGGTTTTTCTAAGTACTGTCTAATGTCTATTACTGAAGAGCACATAGGTGTCGGAACATGTGTGGTTTTCAAAAAATCAAAGAAATCATCACATTCTTTTTTTTTCAAGGATGTAGTTTTACTCGTTGTAGGAGTTACCTCTTGTTCAGTTGAGTTGGGTTCGGGTTGATGTGCTGCTTGGGCATTCAAAAATGATGTGTATTCTTTTTGCAGAACTTGAACAGCAGTTTCAGCGTCCTCATCTGTCTTGAATCCCTGTTTTTTAAATTTTGGATTAATCAAAGTTGAAATCCTTGTTGGTGTTCGGTACACATATGGTGTGAATCTTTTTACAATGGAACTTTTCAAAGATTCCGCCACTGTTTTTACCAACACTGTTGTGATATTTTTCTCTATAGCTGCTACTTTGGAAGCAGTACCTCGAATTAATGGGATTATCATGGATAATGTTACATAAAGTTCTCCAGAAATCATCACAGTTGCCACTTCGAAGGGTTTTAGAATGGTGATGATTTCATTTAATACAGTATAGTCTTCAGCAGTTAAAGATGGTGGAGCCTTGGGACACTCACTTATTGCAATAGTGAGCTCATGTTTTATCTCACATAGTCTTTGGAACATGTAATATACACTATTCCATCTAGTGCTGACTTCCTGAATCAGTTTTAAAACAGGTTTTTGATTCTGCGTTTGTATAGACTTGAGAGTGTCAGAAGCTAAAGTGCTAGATCTGAAAAATGTTACAATTCTCTTACACTTTTTTATCAGGGAATCGAATTCCTCTATTTCAAATGTGTCCTGAACTACCAAATTCAACGTGTGAGCAAAGCATGGTATGTGCCGTATCTTCAATTTTTCGGCAACATTAATCATGGTGCTAGCGTTATCTGTAACTATAGCCACTATTTTGTCTCTGATACCCCATTCGATTAATACTCTGTCAATTGTCTGAAATCAGAAAGTAATTTATAAATTGCAGTTCAAAAAATACTGCCACATATACTCACATTAGCTATGCTTTCAGCATCATGATGTCCAACTACCTGAACTACCTGTAGTAAAGGAGACATTAATTCTCCCTGGTATATAAAATGACATGTTAGAGCCATAATGCCTTCATTTGCAATCGATGTCCACATATCTGATGTTAAAGGTATATAATTCACAGAGTGGAGGATATTTATAAGTTTGCTTTTAATTTCTTTATAGTAGTACGGTACTAATTTTTGCTTCAAGTTTGTGGTACTTGGTATCTCATACCTAGAGTCCAAAGCCTTCACAAAAGCTTTGAAGCCCAGGTGTTCCCCTTTTATATACGGTTCCAAATCCAGGGCTATCATTTTTACATATAATTTGTCCAATAAAATCTTCCTCATGGACCCATCTGTATAATATTTATCCCTATTGATGTAATCCTCAATGGATCCTCTCTTTTTCTCACTGCTGCTACTACCACTAGTGCCAGTACTGCCGCCTTGAAAAATTTTGTCGGGATGTTTTCTTTTCAAGTGATCCCTCATGTTAGTCGTATTTCCACTGTTTTTATAATTATGGCTACAAATACAGCATGTGACAAATTGTGAATCAGTCTCGTTTTTTTTGAACCACTTCCACACTTCAGATTTATCCATGGAGTCAACGTCAACAGGAGTACAATCAGTACCTTCAAAAACAAGAACTCTAAATAAAATATTGATCAGAAAAAAATAACATTACCATACCGAATACAGAAATGGATTTTGAATTTAGATTTTAGTTTTCAATAACTGAAAAACTGAACTTTTGAATTCAAAATGTTTAAAAATATCTAACATGTCACTTGTCAATGTCAGTGTAATGTCACTTGTCAATGTCAGTTACCCGACCAATAGAATCAACTTTTGCACGGAACACATTATAAAAATATACTCGTTTACTCGGTTCTGTTCACTTTGGTACTTTTCGGTTCGATCTAAAATCAAATTAATGTTGGTGAACTTAATAACAGTATGCCATTTTTGCATGAAACTTTCGATACTATCGGTGAGAACTATCGATAATTTCGATATTGCATCACTATCGATACTATCGATAGTCTATCGATGTTTAGCTAACACTACCCCAATCCCCAGTCAGATAATCCAGGTTCATCGTCATCGCCGTCCTTTCCCTGGTATACGTCAAAATGCAGAATATAACCTTTTTGGTCAGCACAACACCAAATTTTATATCCGCTTTTGATTGGTTTCATTGGGTTATACCGCTTTATAGAACTCCTACCTTTGAAGGCTATCATGGATTCATCAATGCTGAGATGTCTTGTACCTTTAGAGAAAGCATGGAAGGAATTATTCAGGGAATCAATCATAAGTTTCAACTTATAAAGCTTATATCTATTATTATCGGGAATCTCAGTATTATCATTTAGGTGTAAGTTGGAAAGAATGTTATCGAATCTTTGTCTACTCATTGTGTTTGAAACTAGAGGCAATCCTAAATCTGAGCTTCCTGACCAGTAGTGCCTCCATGATGGTGAAACATGATAGCCCATCAGTAGATTTATTCCTATGAAAGCAAATAATTCTTCTTTTTTCATATTCAGATTTCTGTCTCGCTGCACAGCCTAAAGATTACTGTGGTATACAATATTCTCAAGCAGAGGTTCGATAAATTTCAAAAATACATCTGTGGGTGTGAGACAATCATCAAAAGCATCAGCATTGGGACCCTCGGTATACTCATATTCGGAAATGTCCGTATTACAGTCTTTTTTTTCCATTTTCGGTCAATTTCAGTATCTTCTTTCTTCTTTTTTTTTTACCAACCTTTCTTACGTCATTCTCATTGTCTCTGTCAGTTGAAGATGGTATTTGTTCTATATCTAGAGATTGTTCTGTCTCGTTCTCATCAATCCGACCAATATCAAGTGAATCGGTATAGTCCAAAATATCATCTTCTGGTTCATCTTGAGGGCCAACTCCACTGATTATTTCAAAAGAATTCCAAAACTGCAAATCATTCTCAATGACCCGACAGTACTTATAAGAACCACTAGCTCAGATGAACCTGGAGTTCACATAAAAAAGATATTGAAAAATAGTTCTATTTATTCACTTATAGAAATCACCGGTGAATATGAAAAACCTATAATTACACTCACCTGCTGAATACTAGATCGTCAGTAACCACTGAAATAATTCACCCGCTATGAACTCGAAATAGGCCTGACACGCACTGCTGAATGACAGCTATCAAAGCGTAGTGCGCCCTCCCACTAGTCGAAATAGTAATTACTGTATAGAGAATCTGGTATCCAGTCGTCCCGACATGCGCTTCACCAGCATATTGAATATATCCGGCTTTTACAACTGTTTGAACTATATGGTACTTTTGAGTACCGACGGCTGACAAAGGGTTTATACAGCATCGAGGAAAATCCATTCTCGCACAGGTATGTCGAGGAAAAGGGTATCAAGAATTTTGAAGCGCGATTTGCAAGAGAAGGGTAATCAAAATTCCTTCTTGCCCAAAATTCACCGAGGTCACACTGCCTAAACTCTAATTTTAGTTCACCATCACATGACAAATCAATCAGTTTTTCTTGTTCAGTTGCACTTAAACCCTGGGACGACGATTCAACAAGAAAGGGAATCCTCCGCGATTGCACAATCAGTGTTGCCAGCGCGGCGGGCATTTCGACAAAAAGGATTACCAATACTCCCGTATTTTAGTTTATAAGTTTATAGTTTTTTATAGTTGGAACGTAAAATACTATTTTAATTTTTTGTTTGTGTTATTTTTTGTGGTACTGGTTTTGGGTCTGTTTTTGTGTACCACCGCCAATAATGATATGTACCACCAGTGGTACATGTACCTCAGGTTGAGAACCGCTGGTATAGATCAACCGGCTCACACTCTAAAATCAGGATCGATTCTTCTGTGAATAAGAGACAAATCAAAAAACATGAAAATGTTTGTGAGATGTCTGATATATAGAATTCTGATGAATTTTTCATTTAACCATGAAAATTTGTTGATAAATATACAGAAAAATCGTTACTAGATAAAAATTGAATTATTGATCAGTCTTGTTCATAAAATCATTCACAAATATACATGTGATCCAAAAGACAGCTTGAAAAATGGTGTAAAATTGAATCATTCATCATGTTGCACGAGAAAATGAGTATCGGTGGAAATGTTACATCAAAGTGTAATCATTTCAGCTTTAACGGCCACGATTAGTTCTGAAAAAATAACACGGAAAACGGGTCACATTCAAAAGTTTGTCAGTGATTGTACTCGTTGATGTACCTCGAGCGAGAAATATTTCTGTTACGAACAGATTTATGGCTTGAAAAATCATTTGCCGAATTGAGATTATTCACGCTATAAACAGACATACTTTCAAAATTCATCACTGTATAAAATAAATTGTTGAAAAATTCGACACTGAGGTGAAATTATTACGAATAAAATCATCTGATGAATGATTCAGGCTATAAACATTTGTCTTGAAAATTCGACACTGTACTGTACTCATAACGGAAAAATCATTTGTTGAAGGAAAGATAGCATACTGATAAAATGTTATCGGAAATGATTAGCTATTGCCAATGTGACACAGATAGGTAAGGTAGTAGACATATCTGTTTGAAAAATTCACCTATCGTATACAACAAGGCTGGCCAATAAATTTTCAAAGCGAGCAAAATTTCTTAGACTATGGTGGCGCCGGGCCACAAATTTTAAAGGCAAAACTACTACCATATTCTAAGGGGAATCTATACACAAAAAAGGACAAAATATGCTTCAATTCACTTTATTTGTAAACAAAATGAAATAAAATGTTGCTTAGGTTTAATGTGATCTGTGAAGATGTTTTTCCGATACAATTTTTTCGATATTCGGTTTTAAATCTGATGTTGATAGTACAATCAAATCAGAAATGTGTTTTGCAGTGAGAGATGTTCGATATTCATTTTTGATATAGGATAAAGTAGAAAACGTTTTTTCACACACAAAGGTGGAACCAAATCTGCTTAAAATTTGCATAGCAAGGTCACGCAATGTTGGGAAATCTTCAGTAGAAACTACTTTCCAGAAATATGCGAAGCTTTCTGTTAGCTGCTCAGCAGATACATTGTCGTGGAAAATTTGTTTCAGGGCAGTGTGATTTTGTAGATCTGTTAGTTCGAGCTGAATGTTTGCTGGATACCCAAGCAGGTCAGTAGAACTGGTCGCAAAAGGATTAATAAACAGCTGAGTATTTTTCTTGTCAGATTCAAAATTCTGGAACCTGTTTTCAAAAGACTCTTTCAAACATTTTATTTTTGATTTGTACTTTGGGATATCAAGAGCAGTGATCTTTAATTTTTCTTTTACACTTGCGAGTATGGAAAAATGGTCAATATTATTTCCCCTCTAAGTTTGCTACAAACAAGTTCAATTTCCCTTTGAAACCATAGGTTGGGTTCAGCATTGTCGGAAGAGAACAATCTTTTCCTTGCAATTTAAGGTTCAGGACATTGAGGTACTTCATTATGTCTACTAAAAATGCAAGATCGCACAACCATAATGAATTTTTAACACAAACAATTGTCGACCGATGTGATTTTGCAGCAAAGCCACAGCGCCATTGGTTTTTCCCATCATTGCAGGTGCTCTATCAGTACAAACTGAATTGCATTTATCCCAGTTCAGGCTCTTACCCTCAATGCAATTTTTGAGTTTTATGAATATATCCTTTCCTGTGGTAGTAGTTTCAAGTTGACAGAGGTCCAGTAAATCTTCAAATATATTAAAATTGTCATCGATACATCGTACAAAAACAGCTAACTGTGCCATACCGGTTAAATCACAGGTTTCGTCCAATGCAAGTGAAAAATATCTGCATTTTGTTACAAACTCTGTAATTTGACTGTTAATGTCTTTTGACATATCTTCTACTCGCCTCATAACTGTGTTGCGCGAAAGTGAAATACTATCTGCCATGGCTTTGACCTTTTGGTCATTGCAGTTCTGCGCAAAAATTGACAAACTCTGTTTTATCATTTCCCCATCAGAAAATGGCTTTTTCTTCTCAGCTAAGAGTAAAGATATTTCATATGATGTTTTGACCATGGCTTCCAGTTCATCATGTTGTTTCACAAAATATTTTGCTGTGAAATTATTTCTTTCTTCTTTTTCTTTATGAAATCTGCCCTTAAAGCTGACCCCAGTGGATACTCTTTTCCGAATTCCGTATGGTTTTTGTTTGAAATGCCGCTCCAAATTGTATTTTTTAGCTACAGCTACTGTTGCTGAGCAAATGAGACACACTGGTTTGCGGGCTTTGCTCTCAGTAAAAAGGTATTTTGTTTCCCATTCTTCGTGAAACGTACGAGAGTTATCCTTTATTTTTGATGTACTAGGTTTGCTGAGGGCCATACTAAAACAATAAATATTACTTGTAAAATTACATACGATTTTTATATGAAATGCAGGCATAAATAAGTGAAATAAAATTATTTATTTCGACAGGAACAACAATATCAACAAAAATTTAACTACACTTACCTATCTAACTAATTAGGTATCTCAATCGAAATCACAGCACGTACACAGTCACTTAAGCGGCCCACTCACGAGCGAGCATGTTCGTCAACATGCTCCTCAACATGTTGTTGCGGTGGCCACACACAATTTCAAATTTTGATCGAACCTCGGATCGAACATCATTTCAAAAAGTGCGCGCATTCAGGCGAAGTCGACCGATTGTACCTAGCATGGAATCGTTATCGAAGCGACAAAAGCTGGCAATTGCAATAGGCCTCACAATAATATCTGAGAAAAATAAAAAGAAAAGAAGAGTATGGACCAAAAGGTGGCTTTTAAACCGAAGAAAGTATTCACACATGAATTTGTTGCAAGAACTTAAATCGTCGGAACCAACAGACTTTAAAAACTACTTAAGAATGGATGAGACTGCCTTTACAATATTGTTAAATCTTGTGAGACCCAAGATAGAAAAAAAAAACACTGTTATGAGAGAATCAGTTAGCGCAGAAGAAAGATTGGTAGCCACATTACGTTTTTTGGCTACGGGAAGGAGTTATGAAGACCTGAAGTTTAGCACTATAATTTCACCACAACTGTTAGGACAGCTTATTCCAGAAACTTGTCAACAGATCTACGATGTGTTAAGGGAAAACTACTTGAAGGTATGTAGGTATTTATTTGCATTATTTTTATTTATAACATCTGTAACTAAAACAAATCATAAACTGGCAACTTCACGTTGAGCTCTAATTGCCTTTGTTGCTGTGTAGAGTAAGAAATTCACCTAGTTCTGTCTCGGGCCTGCAGTTCTCAGATTGCACCTGTGTGCCTGACATTAGCGAATGAGAGGCGAAGACAGAGTTTGAAGCTGAATTATTGGAGTACTCGCAATAACCACTGCGTTGCATTTGCGACAAAGGTTGCTGCTCAAAATTGGAGGTGGCAGATTCAGTATGAGTGCTATTGGGTTGTCGACTGATGGGCGAATGATTGGGGTATTGATGTGCAGATGGATATTGATAATTATTGTGCAAATACTGTGGAGGATATTGAGGAGCATATGAAACCCCAGATCCCATAGGTTGAGGGTAATGCATTTGATGCAAAGGCTTCGCTGCCACAGCAGATTGCTCTGTGAGATTTCCTAGTTTGCCGTGGAAAATAACATCTGCAATTAATTTTTCGGCTATTATTCTCTGCTTTGCATCCATATCCGTTAATTGAAACTCGATACTTTGCCCATAAATGCTCAGTTCTCTTCTCTGGGGATCATCACGTTTCAAAAAATTTGTAGCTACATCTAGAAATTCCAGATTCTTTTTGTCTGAAGATGTCTTAGGTACTTTAGGCTTGCGTGGTGTAGCTGAACTGCGCGATGTTGTAGATTCGGTTGACGGGGTTGGCGGAGACAGTAAATTTTCGATCTGAAATAGATGAAATTAAATAAGCAAATGAATAGAGAAATCAGTTGCCTACTAATCTAGATGTTTTTTCTTTCAGATGCCGTCAACACAGTCTGAATGGACTGCAATTGCTCAAGATTTCAAGACCATGTGGCAAATAGAAAATTGTCTCGGAAGTATTGATGGTAAACATGTGGCAATTAAAAAACCTTGCAACAGTGGATCATATTACTACAATTATAAAGGATTTTTTAGTATAGTCCTTTTAGCGGTAGTAAATGCCAAATACGAATTCCTCTATGTTTACACTGGGAGTAATGGCAGAACTTCAGATGGGGGGATTTTGCAAGAAACTGACTTCTACGATGCTTTACGTAACGACACATTAAATATACCATTGCCCAGAGAACTACCGGGAAGAAATGTTGCATTGCCATATGTTTTTGTCGGAGACTCAGCATTTCCCTTAGAAGAAAACATACTGAAGCCGTATGCACAAAAAAATATTACACATGACGAAAAAATTTTTAATTATAGGCTCAGCAGAGCAAGGAGGGTGGTTGAAAATGCCTTTGGCATTTTAAATTCACGTTTTGGGGTTTTTCAAAGAAGTTTTGCTATTAAATTGGAAAATGTAGATGCAGCTATACTTGCTTGTTGTGCCTTGCACAATTTTTTAATATGCCACAGCAAGAATTACTTGCAAGCCTCTGTAGATGTTGAAAACGCTGACACTGGTGAAATTACCAAGGCAGATTGGCGTGAACAAGTAAATCAGCTTATTGGTCTAGAACAAGTAAGAGGGAGACAACCAAAAAACGTGAACGAACGCAAAATAAGGGATTTGTATAAGGATTATTACGTTAGTGACTATGGACGTATACCTTTCCAAGAAAGAATGATCAATCGTCATTGAATTAATTAAGCAGCGGGTAAAATTTGCAATGTTAATTCTTGTAATGTTCTTTAGAGGTGTTTTCCCAACTATTTTTTTAGTGTAAGTACCTATGATCTTATCTATAAATTAAATTTGCTTTGTGACTTCGAAAATATATATTATATCTTACTTACGTGTGAATTATCACTTTCTTCATCACTCTCAACCTCAATCATAGACGATTTGCCTTTTCTTACAATTTCACAATCAGCCGTAAATGAAAGAAGCTCATAATACCAAAGAGAAGGTTCATATACATCATCAGGTGACGTCCCCGTTCCTTTTGACTTGATTACTTTTCTGAGTTCTCTTCGAAACGATGCCCGTAAACACTTTATTTTTTTATTAACAAATTCTTTATCCGCATAAGGAAAAATAGATTTGCATTTTTCTACCATTGTCTGCATTCCCTCCTCTTTCAGATGTTTGTTTGAATATTGCTTGTCTTTTACATTCCACAAGCAAGGCAGAGATTCATAAAGTTCTATGAACTCTTTCCAGAACTCCTTATTGTCGCTGAAAGACATTTTTTTAATGTGTCCTCTTCGCAATATTGGGTACGACTGACCACGCTGACGTCGGCAACCTGACACAGCGGCACACACGTTGCAACATGTTCGGCTCTCGTTGCGGTTTTTCGATATTTTCAAAAAACCGGCAACTTGGCAGCATGTTGCGCAACTAAGCCACACACCGACAAATTTGTTGTCACCAACCACGTTGACGAGCATGTTAATTACGTTATGCTTCCAGCAGTCTGGGGTTCGTAGAAGCACCAGTAATGTTGAACTAGTTTTGTCACTCTGACTAATTGAACTTCACACAAATAAAAGTTATTCGGACCTTACTATGCGTTTTATTCAACTAGAAAGCTGGTCACAAACTAATTAACTACAATAACAATTCATGTGTTTATATAGGAACACTGTGACATTGGTAAAGGTAAATAGATAATTCACGAGAAAAGATCTTACTCGGCAAGATAATTCTCGAGTAGAATACATACTCATCAAAAGATAATTAGTGGTTAAAATGCTGAGGAGGTATAACGTTGTAAACATTAAAACAATAGTTGTAAGAGATAAAGTTCGGCAAGAATGCAGTGTCAGCAATTACCGGGTTTTATCTATGAGTAAACAGGTTGGTCCAGGGTTGGCTCGGGAATAATGTAACTCCTCCCGCCTAAAAGGGAAGCCTAGGGCAGGTTGGGCTGGCTAGGCTGGAACTGCTGGCTGGTCAGCTCGAAGTCATCATGTGGAGGAATTGGTCTCCGTTGTCTCAGGTAGGTAATGAAGTTGTATGGGTAACAGGATTTGTAGTAACATGTTACCCCAAAGTATGTGGCTGCACAGAGTGCCAGGCAAATCAGGATAATAATCCATATGGGCATGGAATATGCTGCTACAGGCTCGGCTGGCAGGAAAACGTCATGGTGGGTATTCATCTTTGCTGTGAGCTGTTGGATCTCTTCCAAATTCATCTTGGTAAGTTTGACTGGTACTGGTCTAGTGTACAATTGGGAAATATTCAGCGATGGAAGCTGGATCACTTTCATCGGTGTTAACTCATCATTTCCATGAGTAAATTTCTCATTACCAATGAGAAAATAACAATTTTCTGGGATGGTAATAAGGTAACTCCCAGGGTTGACTTCATGATGGTTTTCGACGGAGCAACTTTCAGTTATGATGACATTGCTCGGTGTCGAAAATAAGACATTCCATGGTGTAACTTGGTTTGCAATAGCATGTTCTAAATGGACGTTCAATGTAGTGCAGTTGGCTGCTTCATTCTTCAGAATGACCATAACAATGCAATCTTCTTCGGATTGGAGATTATTTTTGCAGTAACATAAATCTTCAATCTCTGGACAAGGTTCATCTTGATATTGGTAAAGTTCACTACTCTCATTTAAGGTAAGGAAAGGTTTCTGGGGTGAAATCATTTTATTTTGAAGTGGTATGGGATAAAGGAAATATGTTTGGAATACAATAGGCATCAAAATAGGAAAGTGTATGAGAAAAATTATCCTCTCATTAGTGAATAATAATTGTATTCCGAAAAATGCATAATAGCTATGTTGATTGTTGAATATAGCTATTTGATCAGTAGAATATATTTTATTCATTTTTTGTATCATAATATTCAAGTTTTTCAAGGAAAGAAATGTAGGATGTATTCTATGGAAAGTAGCAAATGTAATTGCGTTAACAATTTGATTCAAATGACTTTGTAAGTTGATGAGAGAGTCAATTAGCAAATGTAAAATATTAATTTCATTAATTTCCTCTTGAAATTTGTCAATCAAATTCTTTGTTATTATTATATTTGATTTTATCTGGTATAAAGTATTATTAGTTTGAGCCATAAATTCTTTTGCAATTGATATCTGATTATTTATTGCATCTTTAAGAATATTACTGTTTGTTTCTATATGGTTCAAAATCATATCAATTCTTTGACCGTCTTCATCATCGAGAGTTCCAAATAACCATTTGGATATTTTTCCGCCAATATTTATTAGTCCGCGTTTGGTTACAATATGTGGATTTATTGTCTGTAGGAGATGGTCAATTTCTTTTGACAAAGTGAATGCTTGGCGTAACAGTAAATCCGACTGGTTGCTTATGCCTTGTTTATTAGCAATGAAACTCAGTTGAGTGTCAATGTGATGTTTCATTTCAAAGAATTCAGAAATATTCAAATAACTGACAAATGTGTGCTTGCTCACAATGATTTTTGTTGTTCCTACCTTAATAGGTACGATTGGGTTATTTAGTTTCTGAATAGATCCATTAATAGGATAAATGATTAAAAGGATTGAGAGTATGATCATTGAGTCCATCTGAAAATAGATGAAGAAATGAACATATTAGTATTGTTTACGTTTCTTCAATCTATGCTTAGAATATTTAGATGTTTCAGTTTTAACTTTATTTTTTGTTTGAGCAACTGGCTCTATTTTAGTGAACTTCGGTGCGAGTTTATCTTTAGTTTCTTCTTTGAGATATATTTGATCTTGTTTGGTAATTGTCATAGGTTCTTTGCGATCAGCATTAATCCTTTTTAGTTGTTCAGTTTTCTTTTCTTCCAAATTGGTATTCATTTCATCATAAAACTTTTTCAAATTTTCTTTGTGGTCTTGAACATACTTAGTCACAATATCTTTATCAGTTATGTCGAAGGGATCTTTTGAATTAAAATGTCCAGTTACAACTTCAAATGGGGTGTATTCAGTGGATGAATGAATAGAATTATTATAATGTAATAACGAATATCGTATTAAATTATTCAGGGATTCTTTAGGGTACTGTCTTGTTTTTATTCTTACTTGTTCAAGAAATGTTGAGTGAAATCTTTCAATGTAACTGTTAGAGTTGGGATTTCTTGGAGTTGTTATATGAATATTTATCTTATGTAACTTACAAAACTCTTGAAAATTATTGTTGTTAAATTCACTACCTCCATCACATACAATTGTATGAGGTATCCCGTAATGTGAAATAAAAATGAGTAGTCCGTCAAGAATATTTATAGAATTCGCTCCCATTATTGGATAAACTTGAGCAAATTTAGAAAACGTGTCAATGATAGTTAAAAATTTTTTTTTCGCTATAGATAATGTATCAATATGAACTCTTTCAAAAGGTCTGGTACCTATAGGAATAGGTTGAAACTGAAATTCATTAGGTTTTCTTTCATATTTAGATCGTTGGCAGATGGTGCAGTTATTAATATAATTTGTTATATCGTTGACAATATTTGGCCAATAATAATGTTTTCTAATTGATTCAATGGTCGTAGTTATTCCTCTATGGCCTGTTTTATAAACATGGTGATAGTTCATTTTTTCCTGTTGTTCATTTTGTAAAGTTACATCTTTCACTTTTGTCGAACAAATAATCAATTTCGAATGCAAGTTGATAATTTTGTCTTGAATAATTTTCAGAAAGTATTTTTCATGTTCTTTATCAGGAAAATATAAATGATATGTTGTATCATTATTCAAGTCTGCTATAAAATTTTCTAAATCTTCTTCTATATTTTTCTTTCTTAAATTAATGAAATATCTGTTATTGTCAAAAACCTTTTCTTTAATACAAAGAGGTACTGGTGAGGCTTCTGATATTTTTATTATAACTTGATGTTTATAATAATTCAAAGCTTTGTCTGCATAGGGAAAAGTGAGTAAGGGAGTTTCATCAGCTGAATGTGCTGTAGTAGTATGATTCTCAGGAAGCTCGTTCAAAAATTCATTGATGATTTCATCTATGTCTCCAGCTTCATTTATGATGGATACATCGTCTTGGGGATTCCTTGACAAGGCATCCGCGACAACATTGTCTTTACCCTTTATATATTCGATTTCATAGTCATATTCAGATAATAATAATTTCCACCTCACTAATTTTGAATTGGGTTCTTTTAGATTATCTAACCATTTGAGGGGTTTGTGATCGGATCGTATTTTAAAGAATCTTCCGAATAAATGAGGTCTGAAGTATTTCACAGACCAAATTATTGATAATAATTCTTTTTCGATAACAGAATAATTTATTTCATTTGGATTAAGAGTGCGACTTGCATAACATACAGGTTTTCCGTCTTGAGAAAGTTTTGCTCCAATAGCATACTTACTGGCATCCGTAGTTAGGGTGAATACTTTTGAAAAATCAGGATGGATCAAAATGGGTTCATTACATAGAAGCTGTTTGCATAGTTCAAAAGCTTCCACAAATTCCTTTGTGTGTTCCACTTTTTTACCTTTTTTAAGACAAAGAGTAAGTGGTTTCGTAATTTTAGCTAAGTTATTAATGAATTTTCTATAAAATCCAATGAGTCCTAAAAAGCTTTTTATGTCTTTATGTGTTTTTGGAATAGGAAATTTCAAAATTGCATCGATTTTCTTTGGATTAGGCTTTATTCCATCTGTTGTTACAACATGTCCTAAGAATTCAACTTTTCTTTTTAAAAATTCACTCTTATCTAGTTGGACTTTTAAATTATATTCTTGAAATTTCTTAAAAACTTCTCTAAGATTTGTTATATGTTCTTCTAGATTTGAAGAGAAAATAATAACATCGTCCATATATACAAGACAAATTTTGTTAATTTGATTCTTCAAAACTTCATTAATCATACGTTGAAATGTTGATGGTGCGTTCTTTAGGCCAAAGGGCATTCTCAGAAATTCAAAATGTCCTAAATCTGTTGAAAAAGCTGTTTTTTCAATGCTATCTTCATGCATTTTTATCTGATGGAAACCACTAGCCAAGTCCAATGTGGTAAAATATTGAGCTCTACCTAGTTTTTCTAATAAGTCATCAATATTTGGTATGGGGAATCGATCTTGAATGGTTTTATTATTCAATTTTCTGTAATCTACAACGATTCTCCATTTTTTCATTCCACTCGCATCTGATTTCTTTGGTACTATCCATATTGGACTAGACCAAGGACTTACGCTGTCTCGTATTATGCCATCTTCTAGCATTTTACCTATTTGGTTCTGTACTTCTTCCTTATGAACTTCCGGAAATCTATATGATTTTGTGAAAATCGGTTCATCATCAGTTGTTCTAATAACATGCTTTGTTTGGGTAGTTGCAGATAAAGGTTCATCAGGGTATTGAAATATAGTATAGAATTGTTTACATAATTTAATCAACTGCGATTTTTCTTCTTTGTTTAAATGATTAATTCTCAAAAGATTTTCAATTTCTTGTTGATTTATGTAAGGATGATAATTTTTTATTTCACCTAGAAATATTTCAAATTCATCAATTGGGAATACTTGTAAAGGACATCTGAGTTTGACATATGTGTCCTCAATATTCACGTTATGAATTTCAACTAGAGTATGTCCATTTTCTACTGTTGCAATACCTTCAGGTATGAAACAATGAGAATTTATTTCTTTTCTTGGAACATAATAGGTTCCATCCATCAAAGCATTTGTTGGTAATTTTGTTTTCAAAATTTCATTCTCGTTTACTGTTATTGTATAACAGTTATAATCCGAAGGTGAACACTGATATACTCGAATAGCTATATCATTTCGATATAGGTATCCTTCTTGTAGATTCCAATTGAAACCCATGTTACGAAGGTCTCTAAAGCTTATCAAACCATCGAAAAATGGATGAAAATCAAATAATGTGAAAATAATTTTTTCATTGGTACGAAATTCTGTAAAAGCTGGAATATGCGCTTCATATTTCGCTATTTGTTGTCCACAAGAGGTTTTTATGACAGTTGGTTTCATAACAATGAATTCTGAAAAGTAAGTTTTTGCAACAACTGGATTAAGTAAGGAGATATGGCTACCAGAGTCAATTAATAAGTTTAAAGTTTTTGGAAATCCTAAAATTTTAATATATGGTAGTTTTCTTTGTTCCATATTATTAATTTCTAAGTTTTTTCCGTTCCAGAGGCTGGTAAAATAAAATTTTCGTCTTGTTTTTCATCATGAGATTCAAAATCTTCATCATTTACTATCAACCCATCGTTTTCAAATTCTTCATTTACTTCTTGTTGATAGTCCGATTGATACTCAATTTCTGGTTCGCAATCAATTCTTGGTTGTTCAAAGTAAAAACCATCATCAGAAGAATGAGGTAACATAGCCCCATTATAATGCAACTCTTCTACATGAAAATTAGGTTTCGATTGTGGTTGAAAAAAATTCTTTTGTGTATCAAATTGTCTAGTAGAAGTAGACATAGGTGTTGGTTTATTGGGCACTTGTTGATTTTTTGGCTTCCAAACGTTTACATTTGGAGTTTTACCAAATACTTGTTGGTTTGTAAAATATTTTTGTGGCACTTGTCGAGGTGTCATTTGAATTGGTTGACTTGGGAAATATTGTCTTTGGGTATTACCAAATTGTAGTGGGTTATAATTTAGTGGTGATTGAAAATTATTTGATGGATAAAAAGATGGTTGAACATTCTTTTTCTGTAAATAATTGGGTTGTAATTGATTCGATTTCTCCATAGGTGGTTTCAAATTAGGATTTGGTAATGACTGTGTATATGACTGTGTATAATTCTTTCTTCCTTCATTTACCAAAGATAAAAAATTCTCTTCCTCGATAACTTGTTTCATAGCTTCTTCTAAGCAATTAGGATTTTTCAAACGAACACTGGTTTGAATATTTGAAGGGAGATATTTTAAAAATGTAATCAACACTAACTTTTCAATATTATCAATTTGTGCAACTTTTGCATCTCTTGTCATCGTTATGTCATTATTGATAGAGGAGAAAATAAGACTTCGCACATATTGGCAACGAACACCAAAACTGTAAGGATTTTCTTTAAGCTGTGGTCTCAAACTATGTAGTTCTTGTAGAAGACAATTGAAAGATCGTTGATCAGAGAAAGAAATTTTCAGTATTTCTTTAATTTCATTCCATGTATCCAATTCAATACGGCTAGCTATCAGTGTGAGAGCTTTTCCTCTTAGTTTACTCAAAATAGATCTGAATATTAATTTTTTTATGAACTGAGGTTCATTGTTGTATTGTTGAAATGTTTCATCACATACAGCAATAAAGTTATTTAATTCACACGGATCTCCGCTAAATGTAGGAATAATATCCAAAAATAGTCTCAATTGTTGATAATTTGGTTCAGCCATGATAATATTATCAGAATTTAAGCTCAAAGATGATAAACTTTCACTCAAATTCTCTAAATCTGTATTTGAATTAGTCTCAAGAGTAGTTCGTAATGTTCGAAGATGTTTTCTAGCGTCACTATTTATTTTTCTCAACTCTAAAATATCGCGAAACATAAAAGTACTGATAATATGAGAGAATAATTATTTCACTTCACTATAATACTAGGGATAAATAAAGATAACTCAGGATATAATGGTATAAAATACTATAAGGAAATATAATAAGGATTGAAGGAATTGTTTGAGAGTCTCACCCTTGCTCCTTGCTTTTGGGATGGCTCTGCTTCAGTATTTTCTTTTTTCTTCCTTGTTTTGTTGTCACCTGTCCAGGAATATTCGGTCCCTAGATGGCTTTCTTCTTTTGTTTCTTGTTGTGGTAACCGGTCCAGGAATATTCGGTCCCTAGATGGTTGTCAGCTTCTTCTCGAATATCCGGTCCAAGAATCAGCCCCGTGCAACGCAAGAGAATATCCAGTCCTCTTCCCGAAACACTGTGGTTGGGTGGTTTGGTCTTGTAGCTCCTGTCGAAGATTTGGTAATCACCAGGCAGTAAGTTGCTTGCTGTCTGTACAGGTATCCTACTGACTGCGCCAATTACGTTATGCTTCCAGCAGTCTGGGGTTCGTAGAAGCACCAGTAATGTTGAACTAGTTTTGTCACTCTGACTAATTGAACTTCACACAAATAAAAGTTATTCGGACCTTACTATGCGTTTTATTCAACTAGAAAGCTGGTCACAAACTAATTAACTACAATAACAATTCATGTGTTTATATAGGAACACTGTGACATTGGTAAAGGTAAATAGATAATTCACGAGAAAAGATCTTACTCGGCAAGATAATTCTCGAGTAGAATACATACTCATCAAAAGATAATTAGTGGTTAAAATGCTGAGGAGGTATAACGTTGTAAACATTAAAACAATAGTTGTAAGAGATAAAGTTTGGCAAGAATGCAGTGTCAGCAATTACCGGGTTTTATCTATGAGTAAACAGGTTGGTCCAGGGTTGGCTCGGGAATAATGTAACTTGTTAACGAACATGCTCGATCGTGAGTGGGCCGCTTTACTTGCAGAAACAACAACAAATTGTCACTAAAGTCATCAAACTGATTACAAATCCAGTGCACCCGAACATTCAGGTAGAAGCAGGGATTCCGTGGTCGAACGTCGTTAATGGTGGTTCGAGTATAGAGTGTTGAGCTGAGATTTTTTGAAAAAGCAGATATAAAACAAGTAGGTGTGCATACTAACATTACCTTTGTTTGATATCTACCTTTCCAATTCATATTTAGAATTTAGTAGATTTAAGTTAGTTACTAGAGATAAGAGTTTTTTATTGTTGAAAAAAGAAAAAAAGAAAAACAAAAAAACCGACGAGTGAAACCTCCGGGGGGGAGCAAGATGCTCCTTCATTGAAAAAACCTAAAATAGTGAGAATTAGATTATGAGGGTGATTCTAATGATAATAATGATATTGAAGTAATGAATATACTTAGACATAATCAACAATTGGTTGATGAAATCTTGAATACAAATCGTGACATGGATACAAATATTGAACAACACAATTCAGAAGGTAAATACCCAGAAACAATATTATATGACCATCTCAAAATAGCAAAAGAGGTTTTTGATTTACAATTAGACAACATAAATGAAATACAATAGAAGGGAGTAAACAAAATAGGGGTACAGTTCAAAACTAAAGAATCGGCAAGTATGTTTGTACAAAATTCCAATTTGATAGCAAAAGGATACAAAATTTATATCCCATATGCACAAGTCACATGTAAGGGTTTTGTCAGAAAAATAGATAAATTATTCACAGAACAAGACTTAGAAAGAATGATTGGTAGTCCATATTAAATTTTGAATATTAGAATGATGAATAGAAGAGAACAGAAGGATGGAAAGATTGAATACAAACCAAGAAGCACCATATTGATCACATTTAAAGGGGTCATCTTACCCAAACATATAGACTTGTGTTATATGAGCTATGATGTAACTCCTTACATACCCCCGGTGACACAATGCTTCAACTGTTTAGTATATGGTCATTTGAAGAAGAATTGTAGAGGGAACAAAAAATGCTTTTCATGTGCAGAAGTTCACGAAACAGATGAAGAATACGATAAATGCAAAAAAATAAAATGCTTACACTGTGAAAGTGAAGCACATAAATAAAATAACAGAAATTGCAGGGAATTTGACAGACAAAAACAAATACGAGAAAAGATTACATACAGTAACTTATCCTTTTATGACGCAGCAAAATTATTTCCTGAAAATCATAACGAAAATATAATAACTAATATCAACTTTCCAGAACTTCTAGGAAACAAAACTCAACCAGAACATAATAGCATACAATTCAATGAAAGACAAGGTATAATACATAACGAACAAATAACTAGAAAAAAACGAACATATAATAAAATCGTGCAAAATACAGACTCACAAAGAAATAAAACAAATAATAATGAAGGATATGACGTCAACAGACATAGGGAAAACTTATTCTATCCATTCGTACAATTTCCACAATCCTCTCGGGGAAACCTTTTCGCATACTCTCAAAACAAAACAATAAGCGAAGTGAAAGACAAACAGACCCCACTGATAGTGGGACAAGACAAGCCTAACTCAAGTGCAAGCAATCTAAGTATAATAAATATAGAAGAAGAGTCAATAATACAGGAAGTACTACAAAAATACGCTACAATTTCACAGGAAGCAAAAGACAGAACTTTGGATCAAATCAAATTTTTAGATAGTACAAATCAACAAAAACAGTGATTCAGAATCACAATCCGAATACTAAACATGATGGATGGGGGGATACACTTACATTATTTCAATGGAATATTAGAAGTATAAAAGCCAATCACTATAACCTAATAGAATTTATAAAGACATATAACCCAGATATAATACACCTAAACGAAACATGGCTAAAAAACGAACAAACACTCAGAATAAAAAATTATCAAATAATTAGGGAGGATAGGATAGATGGATATGGAGGCATTGCCACACTAATTGAAAACAATATTAAATTTCAAAGAATAGATACAGATCAAAAATTACAATGTGACCAACTTCAAACAATAAAAATAAAAGTAGAACTCAATATTATAAATATATACAAAACTCCAAATTAAAATCTAACAATAGAAACACTACAGTCAATCTTTGATGAACTAAAGGGAAATATCATATTAATGGGGAGACTTGAACTCACATCACACCCTATGGGGTAGCACTCAGGAAAATATAAGTTGGAAACGTATAAAGGAAATTATTGAGGATAATAATTTAGTAGTTATGAATGATGGATCAAATACTAGATTAACAAACCCAAACGATAACCCTAGCCCAGTAGACATCACCTTAGTTTCAAGTACCATAGCCCCACAATGCTCCTGGCAAGTTTTAGATGACTGTGCAAATAGCGATCACTTCCCAACACTCTGTCATATGAATATGTTTTACCCAACGTTACTTAAAAAAATTATGAATAATAGAAATTACAGAAAAGCTAACTGGAACGATTATACGAAATATATTGATGAACAATTACAAATCTTAAATATCAATACATATGATAATTTAGAACATCTCATATATGAATCGGCTGAACTGCATATCCCAAGGTCAAAATCAAATAAACACTTCAAACTAAACAATCCGTGGTGGGATCCAGAATGTGACAATATAATAATAACAAGAAAACTTAGCATTAACAAATTCAAAGCATCCTCAACAATAGACAATTATATAGAAGCGAAACGAACAATAGCAAAAACAAAAAGACTTTTGAAAAAGAAAAAAAAAGCCAGTTTTGAAAAAAAAAATGTGAGTCACTTAATAGATATATAAATATATCGTATGTTTGGAAAACAATTGCAAAATTCAAAAATGGTATACAAAAACAGGAAGAAAAACAATTACCAAGCGGAGATATCTCAGAACGAATACTACAACTTGTATCAATACAAAATATCGATATAACTTTTGAATTACAATCAACAGACCTAGCAATAACTTAATTTACCATGGAAGAATTAACTAATGCACTAAATACCCAAAAATCAACTTCACCAGGACTAGATAATATAACCTATGATATGCTAAAGTATTTACCAATTCAAGCAAAACAAAGTCTACTACAAATATATAACCGAATTCTACAGGGGGATTCATTACCAACCATATGGAAACACAACAATGTAATAGGGTTCCTAAAACCAAAGAAACCTCCAACGGACCCTCTCAGTTATAGACTTATAACATTAGCTTCATGTCCATCAAAACTCTTAGAGAAAATGATCAAATATCGCTTAGAGTGGCACATTGAGCATATTCACATTTTATCAGAATATCAATTTGGATTTCGGAAAGGCAAGGGAACAATTGATTGCTTAGCATATACAATAACATACATACAAATGGCCTTCGGTCTGAAACAAAAGGTTCTGGCGGTATTTGTAGATATAAAATCAGCATATGACAGTGTTAATATATTTAAACTGTACAACTATTTGATTCAATATAATATCCATCCCCATCTGGTAAATTTGATTTTCAAATTACTTAACAATAGAATCATCTACATACGAGATAATGAAGGAGTAACACATGGACCACGAATTTCTATGAGAGGTTTGCCGCAGGGCTCTCCTTCAAGTCCCATACTCTTCAATATTTATATGATATCATTATTCAATCATATTCCAAAGAAAAGAACAGTTTTAACATACGCAGATGATATAATCATACTCGTCAAAGGAGACCGGATAGATGATAATCTAAATCATATGAATCAAACGTTGGAGCTAATGACAGACTGGATGAAGGATCACGACTTAGAAATCTCAATTCAAAAGAGTACATCAATGTGGTTTCATTCTGGTAGACTCACTCAAACATCACCAAATACCACAATAGGATATGATACTATACAACGAGTAACAGAAATGAGATACCTGGGAATGACCCTGACGCCAAACCTCTTATGGAACAATCACACTAACAACACAATAGCTAAAGCCAATGAAGGTTCAAGTGTTTTAAAATGTTTTTGTACTACATGGTGGGGAGCGGACCCAAAAATATTAAAAATGGCATACAATGGTCTTGTGAAATCACATCTAGATTATGGCTCGATATTAATGACACCAAATTCACAACGAAATATAAACATATAATTCCATACACAACCAAGGTATGAGGCTCATAACAGGATGCATGAGGTCTACACCGGTCACTGCATTACTGGCGGAGACCGGTGAGATTTCATTGAACTATCGCAGGAAATGGTTAGCATGTAAATTTATTACATACAGAATTGACTCTTATCCTCCAATAATTTATCTACTCATCACACTTGAACAAATCATTGAACACGAAGCAGATTACTGGAAAAATAAACAAACACCGTATCTAATAGAAGCATACAATCTTGTCAAAAGTTTCGATACCTACATATATAAATGTAACATACCTCCTTGTTTCGAGTTTGACTTTGGAATATGTCTCCAAAAACCTGAAATTCTGGACTTACGATTAAAAAAACACGACATGGCAAGTAACAACATATTTCATCATAATATCTCCCATCTTGCAAACAGCTGTAACCTCATTTATACAGATGCATCAAAAAAAGATCAAAAAGAAGGTTTTGGGATACCTAGTATAGATTATTCATACTCATCACGATTATAGGACATAACTCATATATGTGATGCGGAATTGATCGCTATACATAAGGCATTGACGGTATGTGTAGCAAAACAATTAACCAATAATATCATACTCACTGATTCCAAGAGCGCTATCGATAAAATAACACAAACAACAAATTCTTCAAAATTAGATCATATTACCCTGACAATGAAACAAATAATATATCATTCCTCACAACGTGACATTCATTTCGAGTTTGCATGGATACCAGGTCATTCAAATATACCTGGAAATGACAAAGCAGATATACTAGCTAAAATTGGAACAACTCTTAATATTCCTATGACAATCAAACTCGACAAATCCTCAATCCTACCCATATTAAAGCATAATATTCAATCCGAATTCCGAGCTCAGTGGAACAAGGATATTAAAGTTAAAGGTAAAACATATGGTAAAATACACCCAGTATACCCAAAAGACGTATGGTACAACAAGTACCCCTATATAAATAGAAGACACATCACTACAATAATTAGAATGAAAACGGGTCATTGTTTAACTAAGACACACTTATATCGCATAGGCATAAAAGATAATCCATATTGCGAATGTGGGCAAGAAGAAACCTTGGAACACATATTTTTAGAATGCCCTATCAGTAGTATTCCACATGTTAATATATATCAACTATTAATAAATAATGGAGTCACTTCCCCCTTGAACTTCACAACAATTCTCAGACAGTTGAATGCACCAATCATCAAACTCTTAATGAATTTTCTGGCATTCAATAACTTACAACTATAGAAAAAAAAAGAGACACAAAAAAAGTAATTGTTAATTAAAAGTATAATGCCATCAACATACAACTAAATATATTACTTTCTAGGGACAATTCTTCTTTTCTATCTTTCCATCCTGGGTTCTTCTTATCCGAGGCAGCATTTCGGGTTGTGTAATGCTTCACCGCTGCCCTGAAGCGAGAAAAGTTATTACCTTCTATAACCTAACTGTCTAGCACACAAGAAGATAACAGACTACGGAAGAAAGTTCCCACGAGACATAAGTGAAGTATATATATATATGATGAGTTGTTTTTTCGGGTTTCATTCCGTGTTCTGTGGTTTTGATCCCCTGAAGGATAATTGTCACAACGTTTCGGCAAAGTCTCATTTGCCATCTTCTAGGTGATGATTGAGTTTCGTCCTCCGAACTCGACTCATCTCATCACCTAGAAGATGGCAAATGAGACTTTGCCGAAACGTTGTGACAATTATCCTTCAGGGGATCAAAACCACAGAACACGGAATGAAACCCGAAAAAACAACTCATCATACTTCGTCCGTGAGAATCTTCATGCTAACATATATATATATATATATATATATATATATATATATATATATATATATATATATATATATATATATATATATATATATATATATATATATATATATATATATATATATATATATATATATATATATATATATATATTGATAGGTAGTCTTTGCTGACTAGTTAGGTACAAACTAGTGAATATTGGGGAGTGCAGCACGTCAAAAGAAAACTCTTTTAAGTATGTCCAAGCTTTCGGAAATATATTTTATTCCATCATCAGGGAAACTACAATGAACATTACATGTGAACTCTATACTAGTTGGGTGAATGATTACTTACACTTATGTGAGGATGTATGACTTGATGGTACAATTCAGCATGATGACATTCATGTTAATGATGATGAGCAATGAGAATGTAGATGAGTAAAATGAACTTGATTATAAAACGTACACATTAAAATCTTCGTTAAAAATATTTTAATCATATATTTTTAACGAAGATTTTAATGTGTACGTTTTATAATCAAGTTTATTTTACTCATCTACATTCTCATTGCTCATCATCATTAACATGAATGTCATCATGCTGAATTGTACCATCAAGTCATACATCCTCACATAAGTGTAAGTAATCATTCACCCAACTAGTATAGAGTTCACATGTAATGTTCATTGTAGTTTCCCTGATGATGGAATAAAATATATTTCCGAAAGCTTGGACATACTCAAAAGAGTTTTCTTTTGACGTGCTGCACTCCCCAATATTCACTAGTTATATATATATATATATATATATATATATATATATATATATATATATATATATATATATATATATATATATATATACACCCGAATTGATGTGAAACACGACATTCTCATATGTCAACCGCATGACATCACGACACACTGCATGAAATCGCGACATTCGACGCAGGGAATCAAGACTTTGGGGGAAGCACGACCGAATGAAATCACGACTCTCTGCGATCTGAAAATATAAATGTGTTCTCTAGTGTAAGAATTTTTACGGGCTGCATCAAGAGTCGTGATTTCCACAATGGGGTCATTATGTACGTTCGTCTATTGCCCGATAGAGATCGTTTTGGAAGAAATTTTCATAGATCATGGAAAAATATGATTGTTTCTGTCTCTTTTCTTCAGTTATTCAGGTTATTCTTTATCTTGATGAATGATTTGTTTTTTTTGGTTATGTTGATGGTTATTTCAAGAAGTTTATAAAAATAATGAGATGATATGGAATTATAGTTTCGTGAAAGAATAACTGTAGAACAATGCTCCAAAAAAATAAATAACCGAATCACCCATGTAATAGCAGAGTTGAGAATACCTTCCCGATAATGCAGTTTCGTAATGATCTAGCAAGTGCCTGCCTCACCAAGTGTTTTTCATTTTCGTAATGATTTTTGAAATTTTAAAATTTTGTTTGTCAATTACATATTATATTTGTTACAGAATGACTTGTAAAATATCGTATGCAAACATTTGAGTAGCACTAGCCCATTGCTGAAGTATTGGGAGGATTGTTGGAGCAACTTAGAGATAGACTCAGTAGACTCATAAACATATTTCACGGTGGTGAAATACTGTTGCTGCAGGGGTTATTAGTAGTTAAGATGTTCTGATGAAGGTATGTTGGATGGTTTTCCATCGGACAAGTTGTACAAATTACTTCCTTAAACGAAACGTGGTTAAAACTTTCAGTTGCAGATAATATTTGGTTTTTAATTTTCAGTTTCAGATCAGTGATATATGAAATAAATGAACACAACTGTTATTCATCAACGTGATATATTTACGCTTCATTTGAACTTCTTCGACCAAACTCAAGTTGAGATTAAGCCGCAGTCTAGTTCAGATATTTGGTGGCAATGCTGGGCAAAGGTCACATATTTTCGTTACAGAATTTCAAGTTGATGAAACCTTAGAAATATTGGCTATACAAAATGTTGAAGAAGGTCGAGTGGGGTGTAAAGATGTTATTGAAGAAGTAGTGTTTGTCATTGGTTGTAGTATACAAAAATGTTCATGGTTATTTCAAGGTTAATAAAACTTATGAGGTAAAATGGAATTATACATTCTTGAAACTATAGAACATTGTTCCTAAAAATAAGTTACCTAGTGAAAGCAGAGTGGAGAAAACCTTCCTGATTATGCAGTTTCGTTACCTTCCAGCAAATCAATAGCAAATGCCTCACCCAGTGTTTTACATTTTCATATTGATTTTGAAATATGTAAGTTTAGGTTATCAATTACATATTATATTTGTTTCAGAATAATTCTTGAAATATCGTATACAAACATTTGAGTAGCACTAGCCCATAGCAAAAGTATTCAGAGGCATGTTGGAGCAATTTAGAGCTAGACCAATAAGCACATTTAACAGTGAGGAAATACAGCTGCTGCGGGGGTTATTAGTAGTGAAGATGTACTGACGAAGGCATTTTGGACAAGTTGTACAAAAGACTATTAAAAGAAACATGTTTATAATTCTCAGTTGCAGATCTCTAATTTGTAATTTTCGTTTATAAATTATTGAAACATGAAGAATAAACAAAATTATGTGGACCTCTGATCTTATTGGTGTATTTTTTTTTGTAGCAAGCTGTATTTATAGCGTTTCCTCAAATTATAGTGATTATGCAGATTAAACTTGAGAAAGGTACTGTAAGACCTGAAGCGACAAGCAACTTAACTTCCATAAGCTACAAAGCCTTTTTTCTTACAGCGTTTCTTCAAACTATAGTGATTATACAGATTAATCATGAGAAAGGTGCAGTGAGACCTGAAGCTTAAGCAACTTTGCTTCCATAATAAGCTACAAAGCATTTTTGGTATAATAGTAGTTGACCATAATTATTTTCTCTACAAGCACTTTCATATGAAAAAATGGTTTAATCTATTCCAAGAAATTTAACTGTATGCAAAATATAGTGGCAGTTTTGAAGAGATGTTTGAATACTATATTCATTACAATGCTAGCACAAAAATTGAGTCAGATGATGTAGTGAACATAGTATCTATGAATACGAAAAAATAGTAGTTTATACAACAAGAGTGCATATGGTGGCCATATCGCACGAGGGCGAAGTTTGAGCATGATGGCGTAGGCGAGTCCTCAAACGTTCAAGGGCGATATGGCTAATATCCATTCGAGTTTCACAGTTGATTTTTTCTTCAACCAGGTACATAATTCAGAACTCTCTTTCGAGTATCGTATTAGGCATTCCAGATACTTGTCAAAAATGTCAAATAAATCGAAATGAACCAATCGGCGGCATCTGCCCCCCAGGAACTTTCGTTTGTTTTCTTTTTTATAAGTGTGTGATTGGTTAAAACTGGTATTTGCCCCCCAGACATAACCTGATCTGGAATGCCTAATTGATAATCAGTTTCAGACAGAATTTTTTCTATATTCAGGAGAAACTCGAAAGAAACTTTATTAAATTCAATAATGAGCGATACAAATTAAATAAGTTATGTCAGAAAAAAAAATGAAAAAAGTTTTTGATGATAATGGGATTCGAACCAGCGACTACAGAGGTGCGTTTCAATTCAATTTAACGTCTGTCGTCCGGTAACGGACGATGTATGACATCATAGTTGTTTTGTCGGGCGATATCTGTCCCATTGATTTTTGAAACGCTCTACGTCAATTGTCAATTTGTTTTGAGGTTATTTAGATATTATTTGTTTTGGTTATTGAATAATATATTTGAAAATTAAAAAAATGAAGAGGTCTATAGTAGGAAGTTGGGGGTTTCTTCAAAACATGATTATAGAAATGGATAGCAGTTCTTCATCGTCCGATGAGGAAGAACTCCTCAATACTCTGATCTGCCAAAAAATAAAAACTCGTGAAAAAGACCGTTCAAGAATTCACAATTATTTTGAAGTGATAGTTCCTGGGTACACAGAATGCCAATTCCAATCACACTTCAGAATGACAAGGGCATCATTCAATAGATTGATGTCACTTATAGGAAATGATCTGAGGAAATTACAAGGCAAAGGACGTGAACAAATAAACAGTGAGAAACAGGCTTCGTCTGTTATTTGGCTCCTGAGTACACCAGAAAGTTATAGGTAAGTTGCTTGTTATTGATTATTAGGAACTATTCCTAATTTGAATTTCAGGAGTGTTGGAAGCAGATTCAATATGGGAAAAGCCTCCCTATTTTGGTGCTTCCTAAGGGTTATAAATGCACTGAATAAAGTTGCACATGACATCATAAAGTGGCCTGGAAGAGGGGAAATCAATAGCATCAAAAACAGATTCAAGGCATTTGCAGGAATGGAAGGTGTTGTAGGAGCCATTGATGGAAAATATATGCCTATTAAAGCTCCTCGTGAACACCCTCAGCAGGACATAAATAGAAAGTGTTTCCATGCCATTACCCTACAGGTTATATCCCTTCCCAGCCTTAAATTTACCGACTGTTTTACAGGTTACCCAAGCTCTGTGAGTGATATTAGAGTTTTCCGTAACTCACCAATTTACAGGGGATTTTCAGATCATCCAGAAAGATATGTCTGTGAAAATGAGTTCATTTTAGGTGATAAGGCATATCCCCTACAAAAATGGTGTATACCTCCGTATATTGACTGAGGAAACTTGACTCCTGCAGAACAACACTTTAATAAATGTCATGCCAAGACTAGACAAGTTGTAGAGAGATCTTTTGCCCTACTTGTTGGTAGGTTTAGAAGATTGAAAGACATGTTGGACATGAGTAGAATGGACATGATTCCCAAAACTATCATTGCTTGTTGTGTACTACACAACATTTGCTTGATAGATCCAAATGAACTAGTTGAAGTGTATGTTGCCGAGGGACACGAAGTTATGGATCAACAACAAAATATAGATCATGAGGAGAGGGCACTGGATGCAGACAATTTTCGTGATGAAATGGCCCGTTCACTTTATGATTCCTTCTTGAACAATCTTTGAAATAAATTATTATTGATATATTTTTTTATTATTTACCTACCTATATTATTTCCCAATTATACATGTACAATGTGGCTAACTGTTGAATCCACTTTGACATATAAAAAATTAATAACTATTTTACAAGTGATTTGTCTCTATATCAATATATGAGACTCTATTCAACTGTTCTAATAATAATAATCAATGGAGACATTTTTGGAAAATGACACACTAAGAATGTTAAGTTATTTATATTCACAAAATAAACTAAACACATCAACATTTGTCCATAATAAATATTTCACCAAAATAAAAATAACTAGACTAGAAACTCTCAAAATAATAAACAGGAACAAAGAATGTCATTTTAACTACCTATATTATGAACTGAAAAACAAGAAAGTACAAACCGAAGTATGTATATCACAAAACAAAAATGACTGGAGATATTTCTCGATTCTATAAATCAGTCAGTATTTCCCTTCTCAAATAATCTGTCCATACATGCCTTGAATGTATTGATAGCTTCATTTTTTATTTGCATGGTCTCATCATGTCGTTTTTGCTTTGCAGCTTCTTTTTTTTTTCAAACTTTTCATTATATTCCATTAGAACTTGTTTCATATCCTTCTTGTTACCTTTTCTAAATTTTTTAACTGGAATTTCTGTTCTCTCATGAACAATGTCAGGATTTTCATCTATATTTTCCTCAGCTATTTTGGTGGACATTTCAGTATTGTCGAGTGTTTTACTGCTTTCGCCTAAAATCAACAATGTTATTGAAATAGAATATAAAATTATGATTGCAATAATGGATGGGTCAAAAGCTCATATTTCAGGAATCATACCTTTTTGGGAGGAAGAACTTGCTATGAAAAGAGGATTCACATTTGGGTACTTTTCAAATATGGATTGAAATTCTTCGAAATACTCAAAATTTATCATTTTTGCACCACTTGCTCTAGAAGACATATTGTCTTTTTCCTTCATATACTTGGATTTAAGGTATTTGAATTTATTCTGGCACTGCTCTGGACTGTGATTAATTATGTCTGCTGCAATCAATTTCCAAATCTTTTCTTTTCTCACAGTGGAGGAGTTGAAAAGTGAAACATTCTTTTTGTAGGCATTAATCAATTGAAGAATTTCATTTCTACTCCATGTTGCTCTGGAAACATCTTGACTTGGAGAAGCAGTTGAAGAATTTTCATCCTCTTCCTCCATGGTATCTACTGTTAAAGTCTCATCTTCATATCTCTCTTGAAAAGAGATTCCAAATACATCGCTAACTATTTGGCTAGAAACAGACACAAGACTTTTATCTGTAAATGAGAACAATGTATTACAACAATCCAAGATGTACCTTAACTTCCACTGTTTACCTTGTATATTTTCAAGGAAGACATTTCCATAGGCCTGTGGTAATTACGTTTTCTCCATCCATACAAACACGATGCGTTTTCATCGAGATTACGATGAGTTGCTTATTCTGGGACATATTTATTCTTTTTAGTTTAGATATTTAGATGACATGAATAATAACGATGGATATGAAATTTCCAAACAAACCCTATTGCGCATGACGAGTAAGATTTACCGGTCTAAATCGTGGGGTAAATAGTTGACGTTCGGACGTTCCAGTAAAGAATTTTGAAACGATCGAATGCAGTTGTCGGATAAGAAGTTCTAAAATCGAAACGATTCCATACGAAAATGTGTACATCGGACGCACGTCGGACGTAATATTGAAACGCATCTCAGAGTGTATTCGAAACGTATTCGTATGTCTCATTCTCTCTCACTTACGGCCATTCACACCCTGAGAGAGAGATGGAGAGACGAATACGTTTTAAAAACAAGAGCGCTAGAAAACGCCTCAACTTCGAGGGGTTACGCCCTTACCTCTTGGCCACGGAATACTTAATTACTACATCCAGATGCGCAACGGTAACGTAACTCAATTGTCCCAAAAATATTTGACCTTGATCGAACTCTGGCACTTTCATTGACACTGAGAAATCTGACAATCAGGGCTATTGACTAAGTGAAGTGATTATCGCAGTTGCTAACCGTCGTAGCAACTCTGATAATAACTTGCCATAATGACGGTGGTGAGCTGTTTGTCCTTAACAAGATATCTAAAGCAGTTGCCTGTGAACCACTACTCACAGCAACTGGTCATTATAGTAGCAACTGAGATGTCTAGAAGGATGGTGTACCGAGTTATACCTGGGCATGTTTGGGGTATACTTGGCGACACATGCCTACTATGATAATAAGTATCATGGCTTTTCGACATCAAATCAGTTCAGATGGCATTTGCAGCGAAAAGAGTAACAAATTTCCTAGGAAATGTATAAACGGCCGACCTGGCGGCTGGCTATACTTTTACTTTTGGACGCTGACTAATCAACAACCTATATTATTTGTTTAGAATACTGGCCAAATTCCCTATAATTGTGTTCCTTCCATTTGATTTTGTTTTTTATTAGTATGACATTAGATTTTGCTCATTTTGTTGACTGCTCGAATCAAAGAATATAGTTTGTCAATCGATCGGTTGACTATGCACTTCCAATAAGCGTCAACTAGCGATAACCTTGAGAAACACACCACGAAACGTAAAAATAACACTAATGACAGAAAAGTGTCGCCATAAAATTCTAAACAATATCGCATCAGTCCCAGCACCATATACTTCTAGACATCTTAGTAGCAACTTAACTTGAAAAGTGAATACCAATTTCGCGCTTAGCAACTGACCTTGAACATAACGACAATTTTTAGTCGCTATCCATAACAACTCTGCTTAGTGAATAGCCCTGCACGTATACTAACAATAGGAAACTACACTGAAAAATTTCAAGTGACATGCGTCAAATTATTTAGCTGTCATCACTAGAGCAAAAGCGGGCATGGCCGAGCTCTTCAGGTTGACTGACAGTCATTCGATATCTGGAGTCAAGCAACGCCGAGCGCGGTTAGTACTTGGATGGGTGACCATACAGGGAAATACCGTGTCGAAAGCCCGTACAGCTGCAGCGGAATAGCATATCATAGCTCGCAGACAATATATCAATGAGCACAAGATATATTGAGGATATGCCGTCCTTCGTAGGGGACGTAAAGCCATCGGTACCGAGTCCATGGATGTTGGGCTCGTTAAAGATCCCTACCTCTGGTTGGAATATCAGAGGGTTCGGCAAAATTTCCGGTTGGGGGAAGTGTGCTCACCGGCGTCGGTGATTAGCCTTGGTAGCGGAAATAGGCCGACGTTAAATAAAGAATTGAAGAAGAAGAAGCAATAGGATATTATAGTATGCTCTCATTGGTGCACTTTGAGAAGGCGTGGCTTTGACCGAATATGTCATTGGATCAGCTTCTGTATATGCAGTAAGTAAGTAAGTATACATTTCTCAAATCTTTTCAATCTTTGTTTGTTGCATTCAATAGGTTTGCAACTTCTATCCACATTTTCATGTAGTCTTGTCTAGTATAATAAGAGAATTTTTGTTTCAATTGGGGATGAGAAGGCATATATTAAATCGATGAATTCTTCTGCTCAATTGACATTGGTTTATACCTCTTGTCCAACATCAGTAATAATATAATATTGACTAAAGTAAATATTATATGTAGTTCTTGATAAACTCGGATAATGCTCGGACAAGAAAAAATTTGAATTCAAATTTTCAAATGCAATGATGGTATTGATGAAGTTTATCGACCCTGGCACATACACGCCACGAATCCACAAAACACTTTCTTCCCAATCATCCAGTTGAAATTTGCAACGATGCCGAGCTCATTTCTTTCCGAAATCTCAACGAATGCCTTCGTTGAAACGGGTAGTTGGATATATGCCCGAGAATAGGCTCCTTTCCAACTCTATGTTCAACTTCATTCGTTCGCGAACGAGTACGTTCAGCGAACGAATGATCTCGAGAATTGGCCTCCTTGTCTTGGCTATCTGAGCAACACATTTTCATTGCATTACAGAGGAGGCCAATTCTCGAGACCATTCGTTCGCTGAACGAATACGTTCATGACGTTATGAGCACAGAACTCATAATTATAACTAGAATGCGTCGACTAACGTAAACTTGACAAATCATGGGCATTCGCAAAGGGGACAACTTGCACCAAGTAACACATACGTCATTCCTTGTGATTTCAAGAGGAAATGAGAGAAATCTAGGACTAGGACGTATGTCTGTTAAGATCGATTATATTGTGCATGGACAAGATCTATAGGTATATTGGTAATATTGTGTACATTACCCGTTCGATACGATGAAGTGTTTTGTTAAGGATTGTGGTAATTCCTGGAGAAAGGGAAGAAAAAAGAAAACGTTTTCAGATTTCAGCTTTCAGAGAGTGGTTTCGTAGATTAGGAAGTATTCTACATTTGGAGTGGCCCCAACCACAGCATTACAAAATCAAAATCCGCACTGAACATGTTCATTTTTCAATTCGATTCAATTCATACTGAAGCTTATACCTTTAGATTTGGGGAAAGTGGTCTAGACCCGGTCTGGCGTCCTTCAACATTAAAAAAACATGTTTTCAATGTAATTTTCATTTTAGTAGTAGGATATAGGAATAACTTTTTGCTGTGAATCAAGCTCTCATTTCGTATCTTCTATTCAAGGATTTTTTCATTATAAAACATCTATGGATAAAACGATATTTTTACTGTTCTGTTGTTCCGTTTGGAACTGAAATTTCCAGTTTTATAAAACCAACCCATTGCCCATCCCCAAGTTACGCACGTTATATTTTGCGCCGCTACTGTGAAGAGGACATTTACAGTGTTGCAGGTTATGCATGATTTGTCCATCCGCCATATTTGAAACGCATTCTAGTTATAATTATGAGTTCTGTGGTTATGAGCGTTGATTTTTGAAAACTACAATTCTCAGGGAACGAATAATGAGCTATTCGTTTCAAATCGTCGCCCAAATATTCGTTCGATAACGAGTGCTCCATTTCGTTCGTTCCGAGGTACGTTCATTGAGACTATGTGACAGTTAAAGTCACTGGATGTCAAATACATTCTGAATTATGAATTTGAGGCCAGTTTTTCAATACAGGAATAAATGAGTTATCTGTCAGACAGATGGAAGAAATGAGAGGGTGTGCGTGAGTCATGTTTGACAGTGACAAGGATGAAAACTGTTGGTTATTTTTATCTGATCTTGCATTGAAAAACCGGTCCTAAGTGGGGCAAACATGAGTATAGAAGATCTTGTTACGGAAAATGTTATCGATATTGTGAGAGATGCTGACATTTTGGTACAAGAAGGTCGCGCAAGGCAGTATCATATTAGATTCAGACTTGACCTCTTTCGCCACATACTCAGAAAGTATATTTATTCGCTTATGTCGTTTGAATGAACAATCAGTCAGAGAACTGATAGAAATGTTGAATCCGTTTCTCACAGCCCCTAAGAGACCTCATGATTCAGATAGGCAAACAAAGGTTAGTCAAGTTCAAAGAAGCGATGATATCAGACAATCAGATAGTTTTTTCATCAAAAGGTACTAGTGGCATTGAAGTTTTTCGCATCTGGAAGCTACCAAATGGATATCGGCGCAAATGTATGGACATGGGTCAGCAAATCTTTTGTGAGTCGATGCATTGGAAAGGTTCTAGCTGCTCTCAATTCCAATGAGGTATTCAATGAATATGTGTGAAATTTTCTTCAAATATTAGAAAATGTGAAGCTCTACGTGAAAAGTAATTATGTTAATCAATTTGAAAAATAATATTTTTTCAAAATAAATCCTTTGTCGAATACGCATTTTTAGTTTCTACAAAAAAATTAGATTCCCAGTAGTTATTGGAGTCATTGAATGTATATACTCATATAGCTATAGTTCACCCTCTAGAGGAAATGAAGAACATTTATATGTAATCTCCTTAAAGCAATGATGTATCGCAATTATTCGAAAAAATCTTATCAAAGGCATTTTCCATAAGAATAGAAAATAGATTTTTCAATATGATTAGAAACATTATGATTTTTTTGAGTGCAATAAACCGTTATTTTTGGGAGATCAAGAGCACTTGAAATTCATAATAATAAATCCAGGGTCGTATTCAAAAAAAAACAAGATTGATAGTGGCAGCTCAAAGACAAAACGTCGGTTAGAAAATCTGAAAGCACCGTCATGTAGCACCAGAAGGTGCGGAATTTACAGATTTCACAGATTTCAGCACAAATGAGTTGTCTTCGATATAATTGTCTTCTTCAACTGTTGAACTTTCCAATGTTACATCATTCATGCTAGAATCTGCATTTTGAAGGTTTCCAGATTGAGAAATGATACGAAGAAAACTTAATTTCGTCCACTTCAATATCCTCAACCTGGGGTTGAACATTAAAATATTCCAGAAAAATAAGTTTTGGTTCCTATACATTTCTCAAATCTTTCCAATCTTTGTTTGTTGCATTCAATAGGTTCGCAACTTCTATCCACATTTTCATGCAGTCTCGTCTAGTATTTAGAGAATTTTTGTTTCAATTGAGGATGAGAACGCATATTCAATCGATGAATTCTTCTGCTCTTGTCCATTTTAATTACCAACATCAGTAATAATATAATATTGACTAAAGTAAATATTATATATGTAATTCTCGATAAACTCGGATAATGCTCGGACAAGAAAAAATTTGAACTCAAATTTTCAAATGCAATGAAGTTTATCGACCTTGGCACACATACACCACGAATCCACAAAACACTTTCTTCCCGATCATCCAGTTGAAATTTGCAACGATGCCGAGTTCATTTCTCTCCGAAATATCAACGAATGCCTTCGTTGAAACGAGTAGTTGGATATATGCCCGAGAATAGGCTCCTTTCCAACTGTACGTTCAACTTCATTCGTTCGCGAACGAGTACGTACGTTCAGCGAACGAATGATCTCGAGAATTGGCCTCATGCACTGTGCAATACGTTATTACTTCTATGCCAAGATAAAACAGATATGCTGTACATTCTTGCCCGAATAATCGCATTGCATCAAGTTTAATTTGTGATACTGTTGATTTACCTATATGGTAAGCATAGGACATTGGCGTCATTGTATCTCCTGAAAATTATTATCTAAGAGAAAGAAGAAAGCATATTGAATAAAATACGTAGATGAGTACATAGGATACCAGAGGATGAAAAATAGTTGATTTATTTGAAAGAGTAACAGCAAACCTTTCTGTTCTTGTGAAAAATTTCGTCAAATTGTGAGCAAGGCACTCAAAAATAATTGAAATATTTATCAGGATCATATTCTCTGAATTCTCATTTCCCTGATCAAATTATGGTAGTCCCCCTGAATACCAGTTCAAAAGAATTTGAGAAAAGTAAACGTTTGTCACGTTTCCGAGAGACTTTTCTTAGTTTCCAGAAAAAATATAATTGAAAGAGTTGAACCAAATAATTGTTCCAGACATCCGTATTATATTATATGGCCGCTTATCAGCTTAGCTTACCTTACAGCGGCGCATCCTATCCTATGACGGTGACTGACAGTGACAATACTGACATTTGACAGAATATTTATCTGACCCATATTTTCTCGATAAAGTATTTGAAATCAATTATCTCTTTGAAATAATTGCATACAATGACGTCACATCTGTCAAATATTGCAAGTATTTCAAATTCTCCTCGGAAAAACGTTTCAAATCTACTGGGGGTATGTCAACTGCCTTTCAATTCCAAAAAAAAATTTGAAATAACTACTAGATAGAACAAATTGTGTTATCATTGGCATATCCAGCATCAGCAAAGCCATCGAATTGCCTTAACGTTACGGAATCCAATTTTTCGGAAAATGGAAATATTTTTTAGGAAAAAATCAAAGAAGGTGGAATTAGAGGTATAAAAGTGAAATGATGATAAGAAACAATAAGTATATTTCATTGTATTTTGGTGCAAAAAAAAGAAATATTTCGTACATATTGAAGAGCGATATAACTTCTGTCGAAGAAAGGGCATGACATATTTTCTTATTCATATACTTGGCATCGAAATACGTGAAATACTGCACACATTTTCTGAAAATATAAAAAAACGAAACCACATCAATATATCAAGAAATATACCGATTTTGAAATATTATTCTGAATTCTGTATATGAATTTGATAAAAATTACTTTCCTCGCCAATACCAGAACTGCAAATATATCGACATCGTCGACAGATGATTAAATACTCTTTCACTCCCTTGATGCCAACTTGATTGCCAAGAAGAGTTTTTTCCAGTGGTGTTGTCATTACCACATATTGTCATATGTATTAATGTAAAGAACCACCACACAGCAGATGTCAGAAATGAGTTGCCAGGAAAATATTCAGCAGTTATAATCAGGGCTATTCACTAAGCAGAGTTGTTATGGATAGCGACTAAAAATTGTCGTTATGTTCAAGGTCAGTTGCTAAGCGCGAAATTGGTATTCACTTTTCAAGTTAAGTTGCTACTATAATGACCAGTTGCTGTGAGTAGTGGTTCACAGGCAATTGCTTTAGATATCTTGTTGAGTTCATTAAGTAAAGTGGTTATCGCAACTGCGATAACCACTTTACTTAGTGAATTAAACCCTGATTATATAAGTGAAATGACTATCATATGTGTTGACACACTTCAGCAGTGCCTATTCTTCTATAATCCAGCAATATAAAATGTCTTCCTGAGTTGCTTGACCAGAAAAGAGCCAGCACTAGCATTTCTGGGAAAGTCCCCGACGGCCAGCTAGGGGCCAGAGGGATACGGGGATATTGATCCTTCGAAGTTTTGTAATGCTTTTTGGGAACATCATTGATGGAAAGGATATACTTCTCGTATACCGGCCCGCTCATTTGTGTTAGCGGGGATGGAAAAAAGTTGCATGTTAGGATTTTACACCTATTTTCATACCGAATTTGACTTCGAAACTTTTTCCTCTCTCTTCTATTACACATTACCTATTTTCGAAATGGAAAGTAGGTAGATATCTACGTAAGTAACAGAAACTACTGGATAACTACGTTTATCGGTATCAACCAATGACATAACTAACTAACTAACTAACTAGTGGACTGGCCATTATGACAACTTTTCACATAGCATGATGCGGAATACATTAGAGAGAGAAAAGATATGCACATTGAAGAGATGGTGTGAAGGACAGAATGACAATTTTATACTTGAATTACTCTATCCTTCGTAACCTCTCTTTCTCTGCTGCATTGAGAATGGAACGCGCTTAGAGGTTATGCTTGAAGTATTCTATCTTGCTCGTTCCGCAGTCCTCTTTCTCTCTTAGGGCCAGTCCATTAGTTGGAATGTCAATGGTATCAACTTCGTAGTGGTATGGAAAGTGAGGTTACTGTACATTGATTTCAGTAAAATTTGAATACACCGCGGGCATATCTGACAGACGACAGTAAATGACAGTTGTCAATCCAGCCTGCTGGACAGACAAACCTGATTTACCTATGCTAAGTGTGTGTTTATGTCATATTTTAAAATCTTTTTTCTCAATAAAGGCTCAATTTTGTGCGATTGTGAAATGTGGAAGTAATAGCGGCCGGCATAATGTTTCATTCCATCGATTCCCTTCTATTTTCGACAATAGAAAAAAAGATTAATCCTCTTGCTGAAAAGAGAGGTAAATTGTGGATTCAGGCAACTAGAAGAGCAGATTTAACTTCTTATAAGTTGAAATGGGCAACGGTGTGTTCAAAACATTTTGTAGGAGATATTTTCAAAGAATCTAGGAAACATAGCCAACATAATTTTATTTTTTTTTTCATTTCAGGCAATCCAAGTGCACTCAAAGATGTTGACAATATGGACTGGGTACCGAATCAATTACTTGGCTACAAAACAAATATCAATGCACTTCAAAGTATTCAGAGATTGTATCTTAGGGAGCAGCGTGATAAAAATGCGATCGCAAATATTCCAGTTGATATGGAAAAAATTGATGATGATTCTTTGTGTGAATGATCCAGCTGTTCAAAACTTGAATATTATTGATGAGCAAAATCAAACTCTGAATGATATAAATTAACCAGTTGAAGAAGTGGAACATGCACTAAACTCTGGTGAACACCTATGTCCCGATATTGATTTCGAGTTGCAGAATTGTTATCGTGAAATCCATCATCTCCGGGAAACTTTGCAGACTTAATCATTCACATTGGAAAGTTTGAAGCATAACTCATCTAAATGCCTTTTTTGATACAGGATTGCCGTATGAAAAGATGGTTGTGGTTTATAATTTTGTAGAGCCTTATATAACATACCCTAAATCTGTTCTTTCAAAATTATTATTTATTAAAGTACATTTTCAGTATTTTTTTCACAAGCTTCACTCCAATCCTTCTAATCCATTTAGATATAAACATATTGTATGAATCCAAACTTTTATAGCCTTTGAAGTCTTCTGTGCATGCACTCTCATATACAAAATAGTTAATAATGTCATACAACATGTCATGAAACTTTAGGAAAGTTTTTGCACAGCATTACTACAATCCCCAAATTTCAATAAATAAGGATCACATCCATCACTTCCCTTCAGTTTCTCTAAATATCTCTTCTGGATATCCATAGACATGGTGTTGAAATAATCACTTTTATCAGCTATTTCACATACAATTTCCTTGCAAGCAGGAAAAATAATGAATATAGATTGCAATATATAGACATTTATATATGTCAGGTACACTAAGGGTAAACTCAAAATTAGGGTAAACCCGTAATTTCTTCATAATTACGATCATAATCTCATTAAATTACCATTGTTGCTTATGGAAGTACGGTTTGTTTGTCCAGCAGGCTGATTGACAGTTGTCTTGTGACGTCACATGCCCGCCGTCTATAGAAATCATAAATATGTAAAACATCCTGCTCAATCATAGTTTATTAAGAATAGGCACACGTATTACTTTTTCATAGCAGTCTCTGCGATAAGTTTTTGCGATGTCGCTGCGATATGTATTTCTCGATGTCATTACAATATGATCCTTTGCGATATCGTAGTGGCATGAACTATGAGAAAAATTGTCCATTGTCATTCGTGAATAAATGGAAATTGAAACATTAAGATACATTCAAGAAATAATACATTCATTCATTTTTTACTCACTCCTCTGCAAGTGCAGAATGAATATTTTCTAGCCTGAATTTAATAAAGACTGATATTAGAAATCGGTTAAATGTGAAAACATGCTAATCAGTATTACTGGCAATTCAATTATTGGAAGAAAATAGTTGTTATATATACTTGGAAACCTTCCAAAGATTTCTTAGAACCAAAACCAATGTACATTTGATTGCAATACCATTTTGAAAATATGTTTAATTTCTTACATTCTTTTTATTTTGAATTATGTTGTGTATTTGAGATGTATTTTTTTGGGATGAATGTATAATGCTATTTTGTATTCGTATACGATATATTTTTCAACATTTAATATAATGTAATGTAATAAAGATATATTCAAGACATAATACAACCCATTAATAGATGATATTAATTAAAATAATTCATGTCATCAAAAAGTTCCACCTTCCTTAACAAAGAATACCACATTTCCTAACAAACATAAATAATAAAATTTCATTGTTCTCAAAGGGACTTAATTGCCAACAGTTGACATATGCCATTTGGAAACTGAAATCTTTGAAATAATGAAACAATTTTTTTTTCTTCTCAGCCAGATATTGCTAGTCTCGGTTCGTTTTCTTACTAGGTACACTGCTACTGTCTTTGGATCAACTTTATCATAGTTTAAACAAATTTTGTCATGTAGGTTTTTCAAATAACGCCTAAAATAAGTTCAACGATAGTTAGTGGAAAAAAATTCAACAAATAATTATCATTATTTGCAATTTTCAATCGAAGCTCGAGGTTATATAATAGTCAGCATCCCATCAATATATAACCACAGAATACTTAATTACTACATACAGAAGCGCAACGGTAACCTAACACAACTGTCCCAGAAATATTTGACCTTGATAGAACTTTGGCACTTTCATGGACACTGAGAAATCTGACAATATATACGAACAACAGGATAAAGCTGGATTCAGACAGATCCGAAATCCGATGGTACGACGATCCGACAGCTTTCTGATTGGTCTAAATTTAAATATAGACCAACCAGAAATCTGTCGGATCGTCGTACCATCGGATTTCGGATCTGTCTGAATCCAGCCTATGACAGACACGAAATCTTATTGTACGACTTTCTGATTGGTCTAAATTTAAATTCAGACAAATTTAGACCAATCAGAAAGCTATCTGATCGTCGTACGTAGCTCTCTTCATCTGACTCACTGGAGCAAAAGCAATAGAATATTTCAGTACGCTCCCATTGGTGCACTTGGGGTAGGCGTGGTTTTTACCGAATATGTCATTTGATTCTCTTCTGTATAGTAGTTAAATTATTCTGTGATATAGCTCTGATTTCTTGATCAAATACCCTTATAGGTATACTCTTAGTTCAGTAATACCATTTTTATATAGACATACATAGTTAGTGAAGCATATGGAAATATCATTTGAAGGGATGGATACGGCGGGTAGATGACACTAGTGATTTCGTGTCCAAGTCATGTCTTTTCTTCCATTTTTCTCACAGACGTCGCAGCCAGAATCACAAATTTTCTTGATAACTTATACTGCTTATACATATTACAAAAAAAACAGAAGTAGAATTTTTCGTCAATGCCGTGGATCATTCATGTTATGAACAATATTTTATGTTTGAACTTTTATTTCCTGCAGAAACTTCTACCATCAACTCCATTTTGAAGCTTCATTATATTTCTTTCAACATTTCAATCTAACTGACAGACATAGTTCATAGACATTACACCTAATAATGGACTGGTGACTGGTCCTAAGAGAAAGAGGACTACGGAATAAGCAAGATATAATACTTCAAGTATAATATCTAAGTGCATTCCTTTCTCTATGCAGCAGAGAGGAGTATAAAATTGTCATTCTGTCCTTCTCTCTTCAAGATGTATTTCTTTTATTCTTTTAGTCTTCCGCATTATGTTATGTGAAAAACTGTCCTAGTGGCCAGTCCATTACTTGAAATGTATATGGTATAGCTCTGCCCCCACTTTTCCCTTCAGAGAAGGAAACTTTGTCGTGCATTGTCAAGTAAACGGAAATATCGCCATTATAGTGTAGATGGCGTAACAAAAACGCTTCAAATTTTTTTACAGAGACTTTGACTAACTATATCTCTATAAACAATGGTATATTATATACGTGATAACTTTCATTCGAATACACTAATACAGGAACCTATATCTACAATTCCTTGCTCTTCCCTGCTTTTCAGAACATGACAATTCATACAACATGCGGCGCGTTGCCGTAAACTTCATCTCGTGAATTATAGCCTTCATTATACGCTCGTTCAATAATACACTATTATCCACAACTATTTTATAATATACCCTCCTTCCTCGACCTTAATAATATCCATCATTCACTATTGTCAAATACTTGCTTCATTTGGCTATAATATTACATTGTTTTGCTACCAAACAGTCGGTTTTTAACATTTTATCGTGTAAACCACCAAATACTTTCAATTTAGTTCTGTGTGTCTACATATAAAAAAAAGGTGAGGAGCACCTACATTGAGCTATGCAACGACCATGAATGTGCGTGTCATATCGAAATAGCTTTTGAATCCAAACAAATTTGACTCAAACCTGTCAACAGTATTGTATGAAAAATTTGTTAGAATAAACAATTAAAGTGTTTTTAAAAATATATAACAAAATTTTCCAAAAAAAACTTCAACAATTTTTTCATTAGTCGTGGATAAAGTATAGTATTCTACTCGCGTATAACGGCTATTATTCTCTCAGTGCTTTAGGCCACTTGCCTGCGCCTCGTGGTCGTAAACTTCACCTCATGAATAATAGCCATCATTATACGCTCGTCATCATATACATGTGAAATTGTTAAAAATCAATACACTTTAAAAGATCTCATTTACCTAAGAGGTTAACTAATTTGATTTCCTATCAATGGTATATCATGAATATTATTCTATTTGTTGTTTAACCTGCAGTAAAGTTATTCATGAAATATTTGAAGGGGAAACTTAAATATTAATGGATATAACTTTTTGTAGAGATCAATTACCCCAACACTAAACTGATATTATTTGCATTCGAAGTTAGCATCTCCAGAAGGAAATTGATACTATAGTATTAATTTGTTTCTGAGGATGCTAACCTTGTTAGCAAAAGGCGCGTCAAGTGCAGATACTATCAGTTTGGTGTTAGGGTAATTGATTGCTACAAAAAGTTTCAACTTTTGCACTAATGGATCTAATCTCATTGTTTATATAAATGAATAGCCAAACAGAAGATATTTATGAATATATTTATTATACAATTTCAATTCATATATTTGAAAAGTTTGTGAAAACAGATGAAATTAGTAAAATTTACTGAATATGCGTACTCAACTACCCAACACAATACCATGATACAAACTACAAACTATAGTAAAGACTAATACGTCATGAAGATGACGAGGTAAATTATCAACAATCCATACCCCATATGAAATATAAATCAATTCATCATGCATACTGGAATAAGAATATATGACTTATGAAGTTTTGAAAACTGCAGTAAACCCAGGTTTAGAAATCACCTTAAGAAAGTTATGATAAAAAGTGCTTTTTATTTGACTAGTCACCATTTCGATTTCATTTCTTGCCAATTCAATGAAATCAATTAATACATTGCATTGAATATGCACCAGAATGAATATGATCAGAACAGATTCTTCCTTGTTGAATCATCCCAATGCGGAACTTGCACCCACAAGTTTCTTCGTTCATGATATAGTTCCTTCGTATTTCCTTTACGGAGAGCCAAAGGAACACTATAAAATGAGAATATATTGCATTGAAAAACATTCCAGAAACACTCGCCTGAAAAAATATTCCATGAATTGTTTTTGCATCCTTTTACTAGGTATGTAACAACCATAAACATTGTCACTAAAACTGGGAAAAAACTATTCAAACTGGAAAATTCTGAAAAATGATCAGCAAATCACACAAATACAACTTTTATCCAAAACATTAAGAATGATCATTCAAGGTGAAGTTTGTTTTCATCATTCGTCAGAATAACGCTGCATTCTAAGATAAGTACCTCCTACGGAAAACGCCAGACAATTAACAATATAATTAAAAATCATTAAAAACATCGAATCACTCCAGTGGAAGCTGTCTTCAACATCACAGTTACAGTCTTGATAACAATCAACACCTGGAATCCTTTCAATCTATGATTATAATGGATTGATTCTATCATTAATCCTTTTATCCATTTTCTAGTCCAATTTGCCTTTTATTCAAGAATGCATACGATGATTGGTGAAAATCATTACATTTTTTCTGTCGTAACGTAACTATCAAAGAAATTAATTCCAAACTAATTCCAAACATATATATTTCCAAACAATCCTAACCTCGATTTCATTTCAAAACAAGTTGCAGCAAACTGTAATCACTAGGTGGTATGCCATCTATATGTGGGAGGATGCGAACAGTAAGTCCGTTTCAAACAGCCGAATTTTTGCCATAACACGTCATGGGTGAAGTCATGATTTCATGCCATAATAACTGGTCTTGGTTTCTACCAATTCGGGTATATATATATATATATATATATATATATATATATATATATATATATATATAGACAATCATACAACGGAGTACACAATTGTGTAAAACAAGACTGCTGTACTCCCAGGACAAAGTTTTTATTACAGATACACTGTAATAAAAAGAGCATTGGTCAATATAGCGCCATCTAGTGGAAGCTGGGACCAGAAACAAAAGAAGAAGGTAGAAGTAGCCAGCCGTCGTCGTAGCGACAATACCCGAATGACGCGGATGGACTGCGTGCGGGAGGGCGTTTTCGTTTCAACCGCCATGCACTGGCCAGCCGGCTGACCGCTGGCGGGCGAATTCAAATGCCTTGGCGGGCCACTTCGTGGCCCGCGTGCCTGGTAGACCGGGAGGTGGTGTTACTTTTGAACTAGTGATCGATCTGCACACGAATTTTTCAGCATGAGTAGTTCTCCACCTGTACATATGAGGACCGCGCGTCAGCCAGTCCAATAGCGGTGGGTGTGGGCGTGGGAGGCGGTGAAACTCGCTGAGAAAATCTCAAAAAAAAGTGATGGATCTCCACGTAAAACTTTGTAATGATGTAAATTATTCATGATTATAGGTGGAAATAGGCGTCAACCACGTTCCCGATGGTGGAAAAATCGTCAGTCAGGCCTTTGAAGTGGTCGGAAAAATCGGAAAATTGAAGTGACCGATCTGCACTTGAAATTTTGAAGGATTGCTACAGGACTGCAACAAGGGGGTACAATTGCAACTGACTAGCTCTATATGCGATGCGGAGAGGGATTCGTGGGTAAAATAAATGATCACAACTAAAAGTGAGAAAGGTGTATAATGCGTATGATTTTTCAAATAAATCTTTGAGAACAAAGTCCAAGGTTCCTGATAAATCACCCTACTTGGCTATGACTGTATTGTCAATGTTCGTCTACTCTTTCGACAAATCAAATATCAATTACCCTTTGGTATATACCTTCGGTGTACAGTAAGATTTCTCTAGTGATAGGTACGTATTCTATAGTTTGCACAAGATATAAACTTATCGTTGGTACACTGTTATTCTATTCTTGAATGAGTGGTCTTTCAGGTCTACTAATCACATAAACCCAAATAGAGATGATATAAGAACTATGTAAATAAGCAAGCAGATTGGGGACATAGGCCACAGAATGATATGGAACGGTCTTACTTGGTCGAGGTGATCAGGAGATGCTCGAGTACGTTCCAACGGCAAATACCTGGATAGCTTGTTCACGAAGCTGGGCACAGGGAGACTACAAAGCTGATACAGGTGGTACAAGCAGATGTCTACAGCTATGGTTGAAGTACAAACATGCAGCAAGCGTGGAAATATCGACACTGTACAACGGCCATGCAAATAAGCGAGACTACCAAGGTAGTGAGATGTATGTTCTACCTGATGTCAAAGTATACTGAAGAGGCCTAAAAAGGAGTGATTGGTGAACTAATGTACTTGATACAAGAAGTAAAAGGAATACCCACCTTAGATGTAGGGTGGCCTCGTAGTTTCTTCCGAAATGTAAGTAAGCAATAGAGAACGAAATCCACAACCGAAGTGATTTGATAATCATCGAAATGATCAGTTTTCTCTATCGATTTGTCTTTCTAGGGCTAGAAAATCCGTTTATCACGAAAATCTCAGGAGCACATGCCTCCATGAAAGTTAGCCAGAAAAAGAAGGAAGTCAAGGTTACTTTTTTTTGCAAAAGCTTGGAATACCTGAAATCTCTAGAAGAGATAACCCTGCTCGATCATATATCATTCATGCCAACTATGAAATTACCATTGTTCTGTTCTTTTCAACAAGATTAGTTCAAATGTCCCAATATGGAGCTTTAACCTCAAAGGTAAACAACATATTTTGATAAATATTTATGAAATAAAATAATACCAAGAAGTTATTCCAGGTGGCCTGTTCAAAGATATGAGAGCTTTAACTTGAATTGGTACTATGACAGAGATTTTGTGAGGGATGTCGACATACCTTTCTCAACTTTGTCGAACCTCAAGAACCACGATAGCCCAGACTATTTCAACCATACACCGCTACGAGGATATATCGAAGGAGATCCTGAGAAGTCTCTAAACAGAGTAAGAAAGTTGATAGGTAAGTACCATAATGAACTATACAGGAGAGTAATGAACTAATGATTTTTATTTCAGGTATAACCGTTGTTCGATAAGAGACTAATTTTATATCCTTTTTTTTTGACAACATACAATATTACTTGAAGTGAAATTAGGACTTTATTGAATAAAAAGAGTTGATTTAAGATCTGTATACTCCTTTTTTTTCTGAATTTTGGTGATGTTATAAATTGACCCGTAACAACACCCCTCTTTCCCAAAAGAAAAGTTTTTTTTCAAAAAAAACTTTTACAAAACATTTTCTTTTGGAAAAGCAAACAAACATACATACCTACTGATACCTAATTAATCCTACGTATACGTATATATATATATATATTTTTTGTTATCGTACCGGACCAAGATTATTCCTCTTCAGACGCCTCATCTGGAGGGTGAGCTTTTATATCTTTGGCATGCCACGTGCCGCAGATTTTACCAGAGTCATTTATTAACTCGTATGACCACGGGGATAAAACTTTACGAATTTTGAATGGTCCGACAAATTTAACAGCAAACTTGGATGCAAATTTCTTGGACGCGTCGGATAGAGCATATTTCCTTCGCCATACAGTCTGACCAATTACAAATTTTACATCTCGTCTCCGAAGATTATAATTATGACGGCTACGTTCAAAAGCTTTGGTAAGTCGATGTGAAACTTCTCGATAAACTTCCTTCAAAGGATCGGATCTCACCTGTGGATCTATTGAACATGCACTATTCGTCTGATCGTCAAGGTTGCCCTGTATTTGGATTTCTCGTCCGAACAAAATAAAGTTGGGAGTGAGACCTGTAACCTCGTGCTTTGCCGATCTCAAGGCCCAAGCAACTTTTGGCAAATATTTTTCCCAGGTTGTGTGCTTATCAGTTACATAGGCCGAGAGCATAGTTTTCACAACACGATGTATTCTTTCTACGGGGTTAGCTTGGGGGTGGTAATTCGAAATAAACGCGATTTTAATACCATATTCATCTGCCTTTTTTTGAAATAGGTCACTTCGGAACTGTTTTCCGTAATCGGTAATGATCTTAACAGGAGCTCCAAATATAAGTATTACCTGTTCTTCAAGGATTCGTGTTACGTTCGATGCTGTGGCACTGCGAAGTGGAAATAACAGACTGAATTTGCTAAAGCAATCACAGATTGACATAATGAAAGCATAGCCAGATGAACTTCGAGGAAGTGGCCCAACAAGATCCACGCTCAGGATCTGCCATGGTCTCGTAGCTGTTGAAGGAAGGCTGAGCATAAGTCCTGCCGGACGTTTCTGTTCCGGTTTGGTCTGTATACAAACCCTACAGCGCCGGACGTACCTGGCAACATCAGCGGACATTTTTGGCCAGTAGAATTTACAAGATATCCTCTCGAGGGTTTTGAATATCCCCAAGTGACCACAGGTCGGAGGGTCGTGATGTTCTTGTATTAACCGTTCTCGCGATTCTTTGGGTACCACGATCAACCACCCATTTCTACCATCATCTAGGTCCGGGTATCTGAATTTAATCCGTTTCAAAAGGTTAGTTCCATTGAGGTGCCAAAGTGGATACTTCTCTGGAAATCTTCCGACTCGATCCTTCATATTAAGATACCACCGATCTTTTGTCTCCTCGTCTCCAACAATGCGTTCATCAATAGCGTCTACTACTGGGACAGCTCTGGATAGGGTATCAGGAACGATGTGGTCTTTCCCTTTTCGATGAACGACTTCAAAATCGTATTGTTGGAGTCGCAATGCCCAACGAGTGATTCGACCAACGGGATCTTTAATCGAAAAGAGCCACTTGAGACTGAAACAGTCTGTCACGACCGTGAAGTGTGTCCCTTCTATGTAGGGCCTGAGTTTCTCTACTGCGAATAAGACCGCCAGGTATTCCTTTTCAGTGACGGTGTACTTTCGTTCATTGCTCGTCAATGACCGACTCAAATAACATATTACTTTCTCTCCGTCGTCAGTAGCCTGCGAAAGTACAGCCCCCAGTCCATAATCGGAAGCGTCGGTTTGTACTGTAAAGGGGAGTTCAAAATTGGGACAGGAAAGTATAGGAGCAGACACCAGATGCTTCTTTATGGTCTGAAGTGCCTCTTCACATTGGGGAGACCATTCGAAACGTTGGTTTTTTCGGAGAAGGTTCGTGAGTGGAGATAAGACAGTCGAAAAACTTGGAACGAAGCGTCTATACCACGACGCTAATCCAACTAGTCTCCTCACTTCCGTGACGGTTCGTGGATTTGGGATCTTGATAATCGCCTCTACTTTTTCAGGGTCCACCATAAGGCCGGAGGCGTTGACAACGTAGCCTAGATACTTGAGTTCTGGCTTGCAGAAGTTGCATTTGTCTCGATTTAATGTGAGACCGGCCTTCATCAGTCGCGAGAGCACTTCTGTGAGGACTTCAAGATGGTGAGAAAAAGTTGATGTACATATAACCACGTCGTCTAAGTACACCAAAACGTGTTTTTCGAGGTCGAAACCTAGGACTCGATCAATAAACCGTTGCCAAGTGGCAGGCGCATTATGGAGCCCAAACGGCATCCTTTTAAACTGATACAAACCTCTGGTCGGTACGACGAAAGCGGTGAGCGGACGAGATTCCTTTTTCACGGGAATTTGCCAATAGGCGGACTTTATGTCCAGAGTTGTTAAGAAACGAGCGTCTCTTAACTTGTCCAACGTCGAACTGATGAAAGGGAGTGGATAGGCGTCTGGAAGGCTAACTTCATTCAACTTCTTATAATTTACACAGAAGCGATACTTGCCATCGGGTTTCTTCACCAAAACAATCGGGGAGGCCCATGGAGATGTGGAGGGTTCTATAATATCATCCGCTAGCATCTGCTCTATCTCAAGATTGACTTGCTTCTGTAGGGCAGGGCTGATAGGATAGTGCCTCTGTTTTATCGGGGCCGCAGTGGTCCTAATTTCGTGTTCAACCACCGTTGTACATCCTAGTTTATTGCCCATAGCTCTGAACGTGCTATCAATCAAAGCGTTCAACTTTTCACGTTCCTCCGAGGTTAGATTCTCGATGGTTTGTAACGCAAAAATCTGAGGCTTATCTGAAGTTTCTTCATTCCGAAAACACCAGTGTCCTGAGTATAAGTCAGGAATAATTCCCATTTTAATCCAAAAATCTACACCCAGTATCATTTGATGAGGTAAAGATGGTATTGTATTTTATCTTGCAATTTCACTGGAAGATAAACGCTCCCTATCACTTCGCAAGTATCTCCGTTCGCCACAGTACATACATTCTTTTGTTGCGATCGTATTGAGCTTACAGGAATCTTTCAAAAGATCCCATCCCTTCATCCTAATAACTGAAGTTGAGCAACCCGAGTCTAATAAGGCTCGGAAGTCGCGTCCATAAATTTGAACATTTACATATGGCCTCAAATCATTTTTAGCATGCGCTAAAACATAATTGAGTACCGCCATAGTAGAGTGTTGTTCGACCGTAGTGGAAGTAGGGGAGGTCAGCGACCGGTCTACCGTTGTCCTCCTTTCCTGTTTTTTGACTGACAGTTAGGACAATTGTGAACAGTGGCTTGAGCATGCCCACACTTAAAGCAGAACAATCGTCGCGGCTCATTGCAATTCCTGAACCGATGACCTGTTTCTTGGCAGTTGAAACATCGAGGAGAGTCTGGTTTAGTAGCTGAAGCGTCCTCGGTCGCCTCTGAGGTCGGCACTGTTGGTGTATTGCTTCCTCGAGTTGGAACCATAGTTGATACCGAGGGCATCGCTGCATATTGATGACCACCTGGTCCTCTTTTATATGCCAGCTCGGGTTCCACAAGTTGCCTATAATTGGAAGGGGGTGGACAAAAATTTTGAGCTCTGAGGTGGGTTTCTTCCACTGCTCGACTCAGACGAGTGAGTTCTGTGAGAGAAGTTATATGTTGGAGAGCTAAATGAGATTGAATAAATGGTAACATATTCCGCCTTATCATCAGAACTCTAGATTCTTCGGATGGTTTGTTATCACCCAGCTTATTGAATAAATTCTCCATGACAGAGACGTAGGTAATAACACGTTCCTTGGCACCTTGAGTTCTTTCACGAATCTCTTCCCAGAGATCATATTCATAATTATACGGCTGGAAATCCTGTTCGAGTTTCCTCACTAATTCCTCCCACGTTTGAAAATGGTGGGTGCGAAACCAGAGAAGGGCGTCTTTTGTAAACAATTCTACCGCGGATCGCAGAAGCTGTTCATGACTGACATTCCGTGAAATTCTGAGCTCTTCCAACCTCTCCAAGAAATTAGTGACACTAGACTCACCATCAAAGTGCAACCTCCATCGGGAAACATCAAAAGGTGGACGATAACTTTCATATTCATTCGCTCGAAGGGCAGATGTAATGTAAGGATTTCTCATGCTTCTTCCTAGATCGTATGTAGAATTAGCCGGTACGGTCCTTCCCACTTGGGTAACAGATTCCTGAAGTCTCGGTACGAACCCACGTACTACTGGACTACTTCCATCATAAAGATTCCTATTCTCAAATGCAACGTGATATCGAGAATTTTCTGTTTGGCTCCCAATATTTCTCTGATCACTTGGCCGGCCATCTTGACGACTAGTACCTACGTCTTCAAGGTCGATAAGGTTGAGTCGATCGACTTGTTCGGAAATCTGGTCTCCAGATGGTCCAGGTTGTTGTATTGGAGAAGTGTGAACGACTACTTCTGGAATGAGAGGATTCGGATCATCCAAAATATTACCCTCAATCGTATTATTCAGATCCAGATGACTCTCCTGGGCAGCAACGCATGTATTTTGCATTGCTGTTATATCATCGTTGAGTGTACCAACCGCATCTATGAGTTGCATACACCTGCAGAGCATATTTCTTCTCGCCTCCTCCTCTTGTTCGTTCCCTCGAGGAATTCGTCGCAAACGTAACTGCACATTATTAGGCGCGAGGAAATTCTTTTGAATTCGTTTATTCTATTTCCATGATCAAAATTCTGAATTTCATTATTCAATTCTACCAATTTATTATTACAGATATATAACTCAACTTCCCGATCTAAATGTTCAGTTATCACGGTAGCAGAAACTCCCTCTCTTTCACAGCGAAGAGCGCCTCTCAAAATTGAACGGTTTTCCTGCACCGTGCGTTCTACAGGTAAACCCCTTATAGACAATTCATACAAAATCTCGTCCCCAAGCAAACGATTCACTTCCATTTTAATTACTGAATCTAAAATATCGTGAACGTGACACAGGCACGACCCCACCCTTACCTAAATGAATCACGCAAAAAAAAACTAGCTACAGAAGTGATCGCTTCACCAAAATATGTTGAAAAAAAAATTATACAAGTATCAAAGTAATGACAAACAACTTTCAAAATTATAATACACAAATTTCGTCAAAACTCACATTGCATTACCATTCATGTTGCAACCTGAAAGAGTTTTCTATAACATTATGCAAAAAAAAATAATGATGAATCAATATCTGGTTTAAGATTCACCCTGTATATTTCACCACGGTATCACCGAATAGCAAGGAGTATGTTCCCTAAGCTGAGAAGATCCACGAAGAAAAAAACAAAAAAAATGAAATAATTACCGGAAAATCAAGAAATTTCACTATGAGCCTTATACAATATGTCACCAATCCACTGTATACGCAAAGGTGAAATTTCAACCGATAAGTTCAAGCGCAGCAGAAGAACCTATCAAGTTCCGTAAATGGTTGTGCACTGGCTGAATATCTCGCATGCCAGGGCCAACAAAAATTTGAAAATAAGAAGAAGAATATTTCCTTCCAACTTGCTGATTGTTTTGTATCTGACAACTGTCAAAAGGTAACCAAAACCGAAAGTCAACAATGACCATGAGAAAAAAACTTGTTTATTCACCAAATGAGGAAATGAATTCAAATCATACGCACCAGACAACCTTATTTCGCAAAAAAAGAAATGAAAATATACCAATGGGCGCCAATTTGCTACAGGACTGCAACAAGGGGGTACAATTGCAACTGACTAGCTCTATATGCGATGCGGAGAGGGATTCGTGGGTAAAATAAATGATCACAACTAAAAGTGAGAAAGGTGTATAATGCGTATGATTTTTCAAATAAATCTTTGAGAACAAAGTCCAAGGTTCCTGATAAATCACCCTACTTGGCTATGACTGTATTGTCAATGTTCGTCTACTCTTTCGACAAATCAAATATCAATTACCCTTTGGTATATTCCTTCGGTGTACAGTAAGATTTCTCTAGTGATAAACATCAAAAAACATCAGAAAATATAAACTCTTTTGTATTCAATTATAATATAACTGACCATTATCCTATAGCGATACTTTTGAATCTTAATGAACAACAATCAAGAAAACGTGAGAAACCTGCGAATAAAAAATACAAAAAATTCGTGAATTATAATAAATTAAGAGATGATCTAAAATTAGAAACATGGGAGAGTGTGCTTGAAAACGACGATGTAGATCTGATGACCGAATCATTCGTTAACATTCTATCGAGGTATATAGAAAAAAATACGAAAGAAGTTAAATCACAAAAAAAATTCAACTGTAGAAAGCCGTGGATTACTTATAATCTATTAAAATGTATTGATTACAAAAATCATTTGTACAAAAAATTACAATCGGATCCACAAAACACCAACCTCAAGAATGAATATTCATTATACAAAAATAAATTGGTTTAATCGCTACAAAAATCTAAACGAAGCTACATTAGACAACAAATAGAGAAAAATAATAATACGTCGAAAAACCTATGGAAATGCGTCAATGAAATTTGTGGAAAAACAAGGTCTGAAACTAAGATTGAAAAGATAAGAGATCGCACCAATAATATCGTAACCGACAAACTCCAAATCTCGAACGAATTCAATGATTATTTCAGTGACCTAGGAAAAACATATGCGGAAAAAATACAAATCCCGAGTGATTTCGAAGAAATTATAGGTGATTCGGATAACACAATGTTTCTATTCCCAACCAATGAGACAGAAGTGATTGAAACCATTTCTTCACTGAAGAATTGAAAATCTCCAGGTGGTGACAATATTAGAGCGGAAACTTTGAAGGAAATTCCTCGAGAAATTGCTACTCCTATGAGTATGCTGATAAATAAATGTTTCAGTTCAGGTCTTTTTCCACAATCATTAAAAATCGGGCTCATCAAACCCCTATTCAAGAACGGAGACAAAACCAAAATAGAAAATTATCGACCAATTTCGCTCATATCAAATATTGCAAAGATTATAGAGAAGATGATGAAGAAACGGATTATGGGATTCTGTGACAAATTCAAGCTTATTTCTGACAGTCAATATGGTTTTCGAGAGGGCAAGTCCACGGAAGACGCTATATGTGCATTAACATCAAAAATATATAAATCAATTGATTCCAAAAGTCCATCATTATGCATATTTATCGACCTCTCGAAAGCTTTCGACACGGTATGCCACAAAAATTTATTGAGAAAACTTCAATCCTATGGCATCAGAGGCAATGCATATTCCTTATTAGAAAGCTACCTATCGAATCGCCAGCAACAAGTTTATATTGATGGTAGCATCAGCGAGGTGAGAAATATTACATACGGAGTACCACAAGGTACAGTGCTAGGACCATTACTTTTCACTATATATGTCAATAGTTTGTTTTCAATGAAATTACAAGGAAAAGTTCTCAGTTTCGCTGATGACACAGCAATATTTTATAGATCTGAAAGTTGGAATAAACTGAGAGCAGATGCCGAAGCAGATTTTAGAAAAATTAAAAACTGGTTTGAATATAACAAGCTGACTTTGAATATTGAAAAAACAAAATATCTCCCTTTCACATCATATTCCAATACTCTTCCAAACTTAGGACCTCTAATTATCGATCAAGGCACTCAGATACCGGAAACAGAATCAATGAAATATTTGGGAATACTAGTAGCCAGGCATTTACGATGGGATTTGCAGACTAATGCTATCTGTAATAAGCTGAGAGGATTTCTTTCCCGTTTTAAATTTCTCAAAGAATTTCTCGATATACACCACCTGAAAACCATTTATTTTTCATTGATTCAATCACAACTCTCATATGGTATTTTGGGATGGGGCGGTGTGAATGACTGTCATCTCACAGCTCTCAACACCGTTCAAAAGTGGATTGTTCGAATCATCTATAATAAAAAAATTACGTATTCGAGCGATGCCTTGTTCAAAGAATCTAAATTATTAGATCCCAGACAGCTATTCACTCTGAAAATATTATTGAATATTCATCAAAAAAAAATTAAACTAGAACCAATTGAACATACTCTCAATACAAGAATTCGAAAAGTCTGCTTCTTGCTACCTAGATGTGAAAAAACTATAGGGCAACGCAGTATCGAATTTTTAGGTCCTAAATTATTTAACGCATTGCCACATAATCTGAAATCGTTAAAAGTATATGGAACTTTCAAAAGTAGAGTGAAAAAATGGCTGCAATCAATGGAAAGAACAATTATTCATAACATAATAAATAACAAATGAATTGCCAGAACACTCATTGCACTCTTTTCTCTTGAAATGGAAAAAAAAAAGTAATCACTGGATGGTCTCTAATATCAAGTTCATCTACTCGTTCTATGTCTCCTTGATAATATGCTGATACCCTTTAGATTTAAAAAATATATATATTTTATACCTTTACACTTCACTGACTCAATTTAATTCCTTATAGCTGTTATTTTTTTTTATGTGTATGTTTACTTTTATACTTTGTATCACGTACAAGCTGTGAATGACACAGCTTCAGTGAGTCGTCTGTTTATTTCATTATTTCTTGATTTTTTATCATGTACATTTTTATATCTACCATTACTTACTGAAATAAACATTATTATTATTATTATTATTATTATTATTATTATTATTATTATTATTATTATTATAGGTACGTATTCTATAGTTTGCACAAGATATAAACTTATCGTTGGTACACTGTTATTCTATTCTTGAATGAGTGGTCTTTCAGGTCTACTAATCACATAAACCCAAATAGAGATGATATAAGAACTATGTAAATAAGCAAGCAGATTGGGGACATAGGCCACAGAATGATATGGAACGGTCTTACTTGGTCGAGGTGATCAGGAGATGCTCGAGTACGTTCCAACGGCAAATACCTGGATAGCTGTTCACGAAGCTGGGCACAGGGAGACTACAAAGCTGATACAGGTGGTACAAGCAGATGTCTACAGCTATGGTTGAAGTACAAACATGCAGCAAGCGTGGAAATATCGACACTGTACAACGGCTATGCAAATAAGCGAGACTACCAAGGTAGTGAGATGTATGTTCTACCTGATGTCAAAGTATACTGAAGAGGCCTAAAAAGGAGTGATTGGTGAACTAATGTACTTGATACAAGAAGTAAAAGGAATACCCACCTTAGATGTAGGGTGACCTCGTAGTTTCTTCCGAAATGTAAGTAAGCAATAGAGAACGAAATCCACAACCGAAGTGATTTGATAATCATCCAAATGATCAGTTTTCTCTATCGATTTGTCTTTCTAGGGCTAGAAAATCCGTTTATCACGAAAATCTCAGGAGCACATGCCTCCATGAAAGTTAGCCAGAAAAAGAAGGAAGTCAAGGTTACTTTTTTTTGCAAAAGCTTGGAATGCCTGAAATCTCTAGAAGAGATAACCCTGCTCGATCATATATCATTCATGCCAACTATGAAATTACCATTGTTCTGTTCTTTTCAACAAGATTAGTTCAAATGTCCCAATATGGAGCTTTAACCTCAAAGGTAAACAACATATTTTGATAAATATTTATGAAATAAAATAATACCAAGAAGTTATTCCAGGTGGCCTGTTCAAAGATATGAGAGCTTTAACTTGAATTGGTACTATGACATAGATTTTGTGAGGGATGTCGACATACCTTTCTCAACTTTGTCGAACCTCAAGAACCACGATAGCCCAGACTATTTCAACCATACACCGCTACGAGGATATATCGAAGGAGATCCTGAGAAGTCTCTAAACAGAGTAAGAAAGTTGATAGGTAAGTACCATAATGAACTATACAGGAGAGTAATGAACTAATGATTTTTATTTCAGGTATAACCGTTGTTCGATAAGAGACTAATTTTATATCCTTTTTTTTTTGACAACATACAATATTACTTGAAGTGAAAGTGAAATTAGGACTTTATTGAATAAAAAGAGTTGATTTAAGATCTGTATACTCCTTTTTTTTTCTGAATTTTGGTGATGTTATAAATTGAGCGTACAGCAGCAAGATATAAAAAATGATCCTTGAGCTATACCCTACCTTCTGAGAAAATTTCAAGTAAATCCATGGTGGACGAAAAAATTGCGAGCCAAAATGCTTCATTTCCTGGAC